>PVIA01009189.1:0-63502 GCA_004024845.1 Tonatia bakeri | reverse complement strand
AAGCTTCTTATTTCGCCTTCTATCTTGATTGAGAGCCTTGCTGGGCAAAGTAGTCTTGGCTGGAGGCCTCTGGTTCTCATTACTTGGAATATTTCTTGCCATTCCCTTCTGGCTTGAAGTGTTTCCATTGAGAAATCAGCTGTTAGCCTTATTGGGGCTCCCTTGTATGTTACTTCCTGTTTGTCCCTTGGTGCCTTTAATATTCTCTCTTTGTCTTGAAATTTTGCCATTTTAATTATGATGTGTCTTGAGGTGGGCCTCTTTGGGTTCCTCTTGATTGGAACTCTTTGTGTTTCCTGGATTTGTGTGACTTTTTCTCTCATCAAATTGGGGAAGTTTTCCTTCATTATTTTGTCAAGTAGGTTTTCTATCTCTTGCTCATCTTCTTCTCCTTCTGGTATCCCTATTATATGGATATTATTACGTTTCATATTGTCTTGCATTGCTCTTAATCCCTCTTCATTTTTTCTGAGCCTCTTTTCCTTTTCTTGTTCTTTCTGAGTGTTTTTTTCTACTTTGTCCTCCAATTCGCTGATCCGATCTTCTGCTTCATCAATCCTGCTTTTCATCCCTTCTACTGTGTTCTTCAGTTCAGAAATTGTATTCTTCATTTTCTCTTGGCCTTTGTTGAGAGTTTCTATTTCCTTTTTCATATTGATATAGTTTGCAGGGAGCTCAGTGTAGCTTCCCTCTAGTTTCTGGAAGCTCATTGTGAGCTCGTTGAACTTCCTTATAATCATTGTTTTGAACTCAATATCTGATAGTTGAGTTGCCTCTATTTCATTTAGCATTCCTTCTGGGGCTTCCTCCTTTCCCTTCATTTGCGGATTGTTTCTTTGTCTTCTCGTTGTTTCTGAGACTCTTCTTGTTAACCTCTGTTTCTTAACTTGATCTGTTCTGGTTCCTTGTGTTTATGGTGTGATCTTCTGTGGTAGAATACCTGTGAGGATCAGTGGTGTAGTCTCTTTTGGGTATCCTGGTGTTCACAGCTTCCCCCTACCTGTTCCCTGTTGGTGCGCACAACTCCTGCGCTTCTGCTTTCCAACTCCTGATTGGGGACGGGGCGGCGTGGCGACTCTTCTCTCCCGGGCATCCAGAGACAGACTCAGGGACGCGGGCACCCTCCGCGCCCAGCATGGGTCCCTTCCGACCTCCTACTGTCCGTTCATTCAATATCTGGATAACTTCTGATGCCCTATTTTCATAAATGTTGTGATATCCATGGTCTCCTGCTCTGTTTCTCCTCAGATTGGCCAAATTCTCCCCCGAGCACTGAAGAGGGGGATCAAGACTCCTCCTCCAAAGCCACCATCTTTGGAAAAGCTTTTTATCAATACTTTTATATAAATAATGGTATGCTTTAAACTTTTTATCTCAAATTAATTGCAGACTTGCATGCAACTATAAAAAATAATACAGAAAGTTCACATGTACCCTTCACCTAGTTTCCCTCAATGGTGATAACATCCTGCCTAACTATAGTACAATATTACAACTAGGAATCTGACATTGATACAATTCACCAATTTTATTCAAGTTTCACCAGTTTTATACAGTCATTTGTGTGTGTTTATTTAGTTTTATACAATTTTATCACATGTATGCCTTCATGTGACAACCAATATAGTCAAGATATAGAACAATTCCATCACAAGGATCTTAATAGCTATAGCAACCTCCCTCCCACCACCATCACTACTCCCAATCCTTGGCAACCATTAATCTGTCTCCTTTCTCATTGCCAAAGCTCAGCTTTGGGTAAATATTGAATGCCTCTCAGTTGGTGGCATGTTCTCTGATATGCGTACAGAATGCAGATTGTGTGGTGGGTCAAGTATGGTGTCACATGCTTTCACAGTCAGGCAACAATAATTTAAAAAGTGAACAAGAGACTTGAATAGGTACTTCACAAAAGATATCCAAATTGCCAATAAGCGTGTTAAAAAGTGGTCAACATCATTAGTCATTACAGAAATAAAAATTAAAACCATATTGAGATAAATCTATATAGCAACCAGAATGGAAAATATCAAAAACACCAACTGTGGGTAAAGATGTGGAACAGCTGGAACTCTCAAACATTGCTGATAGGAATGTAAAATTGTACATCCTTGTTGTTTCTAATGAAATGTAATATATTCCTTCCTCATGATACAGCAATTCCACTTATAAATAAATGTTAACCAAAAGAAATGAATGCATACATATATACAAAGATTTGTTACAAGAATGTTTGGAACAGCTTTATTCAAACTAGCCATTAACTGAAAATATCCCAAATGTCCATCAATGGGAAAATGGATTAATGAAAATCCTTTTGGTATATATATACAATGTATAAGTAATAAAAAACTAATTAGGATACATCCAAAACAATGGATTAATCTCAAAAACATTAGTTTGTGTGAAAGAAGCCTTACACAAAGAGTAAATATTATATGATTACATTTATATGACTTTTAAGAACAAGCAAAACTTATCATAATTTAAAAACTGGCCTTGACCAATCTGGTCAGTTGGTTGGAGCATTGTCCCATGGACAAAAAGGTCATGAGTTCAATTTCTGGTCAGGGCACACACCTAGGTTGCAGATTTGATCCTCAGTCGAGGCACATATGAGAGGCAACCAATCAATCTCTTTCTCTCTTTCTCTCCCTCCCTTCCTCTCTCTCTAAAAGCAATGAAGAAAATGTACTTGGGTGAGGATAAAAAAAGTAAAAACTGGTTGTTCTTGTGGGTGCAGGAATTAAGTAGAAAGGAGAAGAATAAAGGATAGTTCTGGGAGACGGAAATGTTTGTATTTTGAGCTGGGTGATGGTAACATGATGTATAACTGTGTTAATATTTTTCAGACTGTATACATATCTGTGCATTTTGCTGTATGTAAATTATACCTCAGTAATGTACTAAAATAATAGCTGAGTCTCAACAGGAACAACTAGACAAGGGCATTGCTCACCTGGCCCAACTACCTATGTGTCTTCATAGGGGAAATAAATGTCAGCCTCCATGTTAGCATATTATACTTGATTGCATGTGCTGGGCCAGTTCTAAACAGACATGGTAAAGCATACTAACAGAACAACTGAAAGAGAAAATCTTTCTTTCCCAAGAAGATTCCCATCATACAGAAAGGCACTCCATGACAGTGGTTATTAAAATGACTTTTGAGTCAAATATTTGCTGGGTGACTTTTAACAAATTATTTTACTGTTATGAGCCTCTTATTTTACATCTATAAAATGGGCATAATAATAACTTCTTCAAAGCATTGTCATGGGGATTTTATGTAAAGTGCTTACCTAGCACTATGACATACATGAAGCAAAGTATTCAATAAATGGCAGCATTTCACTCTATGTTCTTATGGGAACCAATTGTCTAAGCATCTACCCTTCAAGGCTTGTCCTCTGTCTTCTCCCTAATGATCTGTTCACCATTTTAATGCTGTTAGGAAGAATAATACACTAAGTCCTTAACACCTTAATGCAAATTGCCTTTAGCAAGAAATGACATCCTCAGAGAAAAGCAGGGTGGACAGATTATAGAGTAATTTATTTGGGGTGGATATAGGGGAAAGCACTGCTAAAGGAGAATATGTCAGTTAGGGTTCACTGTTTACAAGTAAGTGAAACAAGCTCTGCTGAACTAAAGGCAGAAGGTTGGAAAGTCAGACTTGGGAGTCTGAAGAAACTAAGGTCACTCTAATATGCCTAGGCCACAGAATCCATAGCCACCAACTCAAAGCACGAAGTGACTAATTAGTGTATGAACTCCAATTGCTTCTGTGCATCAGATGCTAAAGATTCAGTCTCAGGAGAGAGCATCTTATTAGCCAAGCTCAGGTCAATTTCTCCATCCTAGCTCTTGAAGTAGACAAGGCAAGGAAGGACTGAATGGCTCTGTCTTCTAAAGACTGAAGCAGAAACCTAGAATTACATCACAACTAGCCAACCCTAATGAGGGAGAACTACTTCTCCAAAAGAAAATTGGGAAACTCTTGGGAAGATGCAGTGTATGTTGGACAGTTGGAAACAACAAATGTCTACCAGAGGCAACACAGGTTACAGTAGCAAAAGATCAGAAAAGTCCCTTTCCCCCTTCTCTGCAGGTCCTTAATTGACTGTAGTTGAAGCTTAATAACCTCTTCAGTGATACCATTATTAAATTCATCTCAACATTATCTCGGAACAGCAGAGAGAGACCATTGATTTAACTCCTAATTAGTGAACTGTTCTGTATCTCATTGTATTCCATAAGAGTCCAAGCGCTTTCTGTAGAGGTCAGCAAGAAGCCTAGAACAAATATCAAAGATTGTTATTTTGTGGCATTTTATACATATAAAAGTTAAAAGACATCGGTGGCTTCTTGTACAAATCAGAAGAAAGCAACTGTACTAGCAAGACATACAAAGTAATCATCAGAAAAATTTAATTTTTGTTCTTATAAGTATTGCAGAATAAATATTTTGCTTTCATAGAGATATTACTTTGGTGTTACCCACTATGGCCCTTAAAGGAAGAAGAAGGCCAAAATATAAATTTAAAAATTGTAATATACTTAATGTATATTTTGATTTAAAAATTTTCCTGCCCTAGCTGGTGAGGTTCAGTGGATTGAGTACAGGCCTATGAACCAAAGGCTCACTGGTTCGATTCCCAGTCAGAGCACATGCCTGGGTTCCAGGCCAGGTACCCAGTAGGGCGTGTGCAAAAGGCAACCACACGCTGATGTTTCTCTCCCTCTTTTCCTCCCCGCCCCTCTAAAAATAAATAAATAAAATCTTTAAAAAATATTAAAAAAAATTTTTTCCTGTCTTTCCTATAGGTATTTTCCTAGGCCTGACAGAAACCATGTACTGCCATGCTAAAATATTTTTGTATTTTATGTCTACTTTATCACAAAAGTTTTATTTCAGTAATGTGTATTTGTTTTACTTCAGTAACAGTACTTGTTGATGACTGTCTTTTACATTTTGGGTTTTATAATATCACAGCTTTTTGGATTCAGTTTTGAATCATGCGTGCATGTTAACCAGTTTCAAGTACACTTTTGCTCTTTATACATCTCCACTTAGTAAAAATCTTGTTTTTACTATGGCACCAAGATTCACAAAATATTATTTTCATGTTATATCACTAAGCAACTGTGTCTTCGATGACAAACTTTTAAACTGATTTTTCTTTTTTTTTAAATATATGTAACATGAAATTCACCATTTTTAAAAGATTTTATTTATTTATTTTCAGAGAGGGAAGGGAGGGAGAAAGAGAGAGAGAGAAACATCAATGTGCGGTTGCTGGGGGCCATGACCTGCAACCCAGGCATGTGCCCTGACTGGGAATCGAACCTGCGATGCTTTGGTTCGCAGCCCGTGCTCAATCCACTGAGCTATGCCAGCCAGGTAAACTGATTTTTCAACTGAATTAGTAAAAAGGCCATATTTTCCTTTTGACAGAATGAACTTGTAAAACTTTACTTTGATTCCATGAATTGTGTGAAAATAAAATTGACCCACTGAGATTCACATATTTTTCCATTTGAAGTTTTCAGTACCACTGATATAAAACTGACCTCATTTAATTTTTTTTACAGTTCCTTCATTAACAGAGCTAACAGAATAACATATACCATTTTATTTTTAATGTGTGCACATGAAAATTTAGGATTAAAATTATGACATTAATTTAGTAAAACAAGTATTTGATCTAAATGAAAAGTCATACTTTACAGAGTGATATATAAATATACCTTCTGAAGATGCACATGTTAAAACCTCAGGCCCAGGTTTCTATAAATTACTATGTTTCAAAATAGATATTTGTATATCCCTAATAGATAGATGTCTCTGGATTTTACATAGTCAATTATATTGTTTTGGCTCCCAGGGTGGATGGTAAATGACTCCAAAAAATTTGTGCAAACTACATGGTCATGATCAACTTTTATGAGAAGTGGAATTTCAGTAGTTCATTTGTTATTAATAATCACATAATTTTTAGCTCATTGTAACTGAAAGGGTTTATTGCAAAATAGAAAACATTATAAAACAGTAAAATAGTTGTCAATAAGCATCAATACAATAAATGACAGTACCACTATAGCAATGATATTCGGGCTAATCTCTATATCTGGGGTTTGCCAAGTACTGCCTATGAGTCAAATCCAGTCCATGACCTATTTATGTAAACAAAGTTTTACTGGAACACAGATTCTCTTTCCTTTATGTATTTTCTATACTTGAAACAAAGATCATATGATCCACAAAGCCCCAAACATTTACTACCTGGCTCTTTAAAAACAATATATGACCACCTTCACTCTACATACAACATGGCAGAGCTGGTCAGTCTCTATTTCCAGTACATATTTTATATATACCTAACAGGGTTTATCAGTCTTGGTAATATTGATATTTAGGGGTCTATAATTCTTTCTTGGGAAAAAGGAAGCTATTCTACGCATTTTGGGATGTTTTGCAGCATCCCTGGCCTTTACCTTTTGGGTGCCAGTATAAATTTTTTCACATGCAAAACCCAAAAATGTCTATAGACATTGCCAATATCCTCTGGTGGGCAAAGTCACCCCTGGTTGAGAATCACTGACCTAACATGTAATTTCCCACTGATCCCATTTATTGGGACCTGGTAGCTTCATGTAACTTTCAGGCTGTGGCTTACTTAATAACATATCACAACTGGCTGGTACTCCAAGTGGCTGGCCACAAAGCAGTGTTGATAATTTTCCCACCACTTTCCAAGGCCAGTGGGCATTAGCTATCTCTAGTCACTTATGAAGTATACTTCATTCAGACACTGGGTGCCCTGTATTTTATCCTTGGAAAGGGTGTATTTAGTTACTTTGTGTCTAGAAAGGGTCAGGAAATGAGTACTGGGTTATTGCTAATCATTTTTCAGATTTAACTACATGTTATAAACTGATAACTTGGTTCACTGCCTATGTATCTTACACAGTGCTAAAGAAAATTATGGCAGGAGCTCTAAGTATAAAGAACCAATCCATGCTAGTTAAATGGGTGAATAGGTCATGAATAATAAATCCACTACAAACTTTCTATCGTCCTGTCTTTAGATTCTTTCACCAATATCATACCAAGAAACTTTTAGCATCTCTACTTCCTTTCCTCTGGCATCCTTATTGAGTCCAATTGAATAAACCATTGGAATTACTTCTATCATCTTAAGCTAATACAATGAAATCTCCTCATTCTTCCTAAATAATAAATTTAGCCTGATCTAGTGTTTTGTTCTGCTTTCCTTGGTATAACACTTACTGAAGCTATTTTGATTTTTGTTAATATATATTAGTAAATTTGTAATTTTTCAACTGGGGCCTGACATGACTTGCTTTTACTTTATGTGTGACAATGATCAGAAGTAGTGGGCTAAGAAGTCAGGTGAAATCATCTCTCCTTTTAAAGGTAATACACTCAGCAAGGTTGTTACAGAATCTTCAAGTAATGAACAGCCCCATTAACCAGGATAGGAAGAAAGACTCTATGGAGTTTGAGATACTGAGTTATCTGAGTCCTACAAGTCTCCATTTCAATTCTTGTAATCCCACTCCATCCCAATCCAAATATAAATTTTATGTAAACCATCTGGTAAATCAATGTTTTTATATAATAGCCTAAGAATCAGAATTTAAGTTTTGTTTTGGCTATCTCAGGTCAGTGGCTGCAAGAGATGAATCTGAATAAAATCATAGAAATGGCACAGCTTTTTGCTTTTGCCTTGATACAAGCTCTTCTCTAAACTGTCATGTTCAATTAGAAGCAAGTAATTTATACTGTAAATTTTAAACTCTTTAAGCCTTTAATATTCTATTATTTTGGGTTGGCCAAAGGGTTTGTTTAGTTTTTTCCATACAATGGCTCTAGTAGTGGTTAGTTGTCTTTTAACTTCATTCAAAACAATTTTGTTAGATTGTATTGTGACACCTGTCATAGTAGCTTGCGTTTAACAAAACTTAACCAAATTGGTGAATTTTTGTTCAGCCATTTTAATATTGAAGATGGAAGAAGATATATAACATTTATGGTGTTGTTATGCTTTATTATTTCAAGAAAGGTGAAAACATAACTGAAATGCAAAAGAGATTTTTGCAGTGTATGGAGAAGATGCTGTGACTGATTGAATGTGTCAAAAGTGGTTTGTGAAGTTTCTTGGTACTATTGACATTTTGGCCGAATAATTCTTTCCTGTGGGTCTGTCTTATGCATCAGATGATATTTAGCAGCACCCCTCGCCTCTAACCTACTAGAAAGCAATAGCAGGAGATAGCTGACATACTCAAAACATCCAAATCAATAAAGTTATTGGTGAAAATGAAAATGTGTAATTTATTTTATGGAAAAAACTAAACAGACTTTTTGGCCAACTCAATATATTCTAGTTGCCCCTATATCCCTCAGAACCTTACTCAAAACAAGCATGCTATTCCTAGTAAGCACAAATAATAATTTAAGCACAGATAAATAATTTATTTAAGAGATAATCAACCTGGGATTTACCCCTATTTTCCTGAGTATCCACTGCCTGCTATCACTTCTGGTACCATTTTCTTGATTAGTTTAATTATTAAGCAGAAAAGTCACTCATTAATAGTTCTCACTACGGGTCAGAAGGGTCAAGAATTTGGCTTGAAGCTAAACTTCCAGGAACAGAACCCAAAACATTACCTCAAAACAGATGTTGAAGTACTGCCCTTGATCACTATAGGAAGCCCTCATTGCTGCTATTCTGATTCCAGATCTACGGCAGGAACTCAACTTTGCAACCAGCAGGGAACTGCTATCATTGCCACCACAAGAAAGCTAAACATATCTCTGGAAGAAACAGAAGCATCACAGGTTGCTTACTTCTAAACTGGAATCTCACATGGGTGCAAGTGATTGACAGGAGTTAGGTCACATCCCTGCACACTAGACCAGAGGTCCCCAACCTCTGGACCGCAAATATGTACCAGTCCAGGACTGTTAGGAACCTGGCCTCACAACAGGAGATGAACTTGAATATAAAGCATTCGAATCATCCTGAAACCATTCCCCACCCAGGTCTGTGGAAAAAGTATCTTCCACAGAACCAGTTCTTGGTGCCAAAAAGGTCAAGGACTGTTACACTAGATGTGAGTAGGGCTGTGGATTTGAGTTTTTACTCCTATGTTGCAGAAGTTGGACTCAGATATAGGAAAGTCATTGTTCTGGTTACCTATTGATGTGTAATAAACCATCTAAAAATTTAGTGGCTTGAAGCAACAACATATATTTTGCTTACAAATCTGCAATTTGGGCAAGGTTCTATTTGGTTCAATGTAACTGGGGGCTAGAATCATCTGACTGTTCACTCACAGGCCCAGTGACTGATGATGACTGTCAGCCTGTGAATTGCCCTGGGACTATTGGCCAGACTTGTGTCCTCTCTGTAAAGAACAAAACTCCCTATACACAGCTTATTTTCTACATTAACTTGGCTTTACTATTCCATTGCTATTTTTTTTTTGCATAACATTAGTATCCCAGTAGACTGTTGCCCAGGAAGATAAAATCTGTAAATAAAATTGTTGCTCTTTATAGAAAATTCCTGAAAGAATTATTGCTCTTTAAGAGAAGAGTTTATATACCAAGATTTTTCTGAGGCTTTAGCCTCAAAATGCTCACCTTGTGCCCACCAATCCTAAAATCCTTACCCAAAGCTAATCAAATCCCTATATTGAATGATCCACTTTAAATCAACCTTCCAACTCTCAATGTCATCACCGGATAAATTGTCTTCCCTCTCTGAGATTATCTTAGACTCTATGAAGTAGTGCTTTAAGCAATATGCTCAGCTTTGTCTTATTAATGTGTTGATCTGGTGACATTTGGGAAACCAGCATTTGACATAATGGGGTCTGGACTTCTTTACAAAATGATAATTACGTTTCAAGGATGAGCATCCCGAAAGAAAGAACTCTGCATAAGTGGTATAGCCTTTTGTAACCTAGGGTCAGAAGTCACATGGCATCATTTCTGCCACATTCAAGTCACCAAGGTAACTACAAATGCTCACCAAGTTCATGAAAAAGTGGGTTAGACTCTGCCTTTTGATGAGAGGAATCAAGAATTTTCGGATAGGTTTTAAAACCACATGTTGTAGAATGTATCAGTCTTTTGTTCCTTTTTATTGCTGAACAAAATTCCATTATACGGATATGCCACAATTTGTTTAGTTACTCTCTAGTTCATGGTCATTTGGATTTTTTCCAGTTTTTGACTATTATAATAATGCTGCTATAAACTTTCACATATTGTGTACATGTTGTTTTCATTTTTCTTGGGTAGGTAACAAGGACTAGAATTGCTGGGGCATAAGGTAAATACATGTTTGCCTTTTTTGAATGCTATGGGCCCTGGCCGTGGTAGCTCATTTGGTTAGAGCATCACCCAGATACACCAAGGTTGCAGGTTTGACTTCAGGTCAGGGCACATACAAGAAGCAACCAATGAATGCATAAATATGTGGAACAACAAATTGATGTTTCTCTCTTTCTCTCTCTTTCTCTTTATCTCTAAAACAAAATAAAATGCTACCAAACTCTCTCCAACATTGCTGCACCATTTTACATGACCACCCCCAGTATATTAGGTTCCTATTTCTCCATATCTTCCTTAACAGGTTTTAATATTTGTCTTTCTGATTGTAGCCAATCATGTGGGTATAAGATGGTACCTCACTTTTTTTATTTGCATTTCCCTAATGTCTAATGATACTGAGCATCTTTTCATATACTTGTCAGTCAGTTGTATCTATTCTTTGGAGAAGTATCTATTCAAATCTTTTCCTCATTTTTAATTGAATTATTTGTCTTGTTACTGAGTTGTAAGAGTTATTTATATATTCTGGATACAAGACTTTTATCAGATATATAATTTGCGGGTATTTTCTTGTAGTCTATAACATTTACCTCAGTCTAGAACCTATATTTTATGCTTTAAATAGTATAATGATCACCATTTATTTGATTTTGTTCATGGAACGCATTAAATTTGAAGTAAATTTGAATAAAAGAGAAGGCATGCCTTGGTAAAACTGTTTTTCCAAACTTTGAAATTAAAAATATGATTGTGATTTCCCAGTAGGTGGTAACAATTTACTTACTTTCGAAAGCTTGTAAAAGTATGTATTGGCCACCAATCTGGATCAGGAGAAAAAATAAAGAAACTATGTACAAGATGACTAAATACATCCTGAAAAACCAAAGCAATACCTTATACATTCTCTACCACTGGTTTAAATTCTAGTGGCATTGAAAGTTGTTTTGCCTTGATTATCTAGGGATTGGAAATCCAAACGTAAGAACTTATTTTCCACAACCCCATCAGCACTTGTTTCTTGATTTGGTTATGATGGCCATTCTGACTGGTGTGAAGTGGTATCTCTTAATTAGCATCTCCCTGATGGCTACTGATGCTGAGCATTCTTTCACAAGTCTCTGGGCCTTCTGTGTGTCCTCCTTGGAGAAGTGTCTGTTCAGGTCCTTTGCCCATTTTTTTAACTGGGTTGTTTGTCTTCCTGGAGTGGAGTCATGTGAGTTCTTTATATATTTTGGAGATCAACCCTTGTCTGAAGTATCATGAACCCTAGTACACTGTTGGTGGGAATGCAGACTGGTGCAGCCAGTGTGAAAAACAGTTTGAAATTTCCTCAGAAAACTAAAAATGGAGCTGCCTTTTGACCCAACAATTCCACTGCTGGGATTATACTCTAAGAATACTGAAACATTAATTCTAAAGAACATATACACCCCAATGTTCATAGCAGCACAATTTACAATAGCCAAGTGCTGGAGGCAACCTAAGTGCCCATCAGTAAATAAGTGGATAAAAAATGTGGTATATTTACACAGTGGAGTACTATACAGCAGAAAGAAAGATGGAGTTCCTACCCTTTGCAATAGTATGGATGGATCTAGACAGCCTTAGGCTAAGTGAAATAAGTGAGGCAGTGAAAGACAAATATCATATGATCTCACTGATAAGTGGAATATAACCAACAAAACAAACAAGCAAGCAAAGTATAATCAGAGACATTGAAATAAAGAACAAACTGGCAGTAACCAGAGGGGAGGGGGAGAGGGATAATGGAGGGAAATAGTGGAAGGGTTGTCAAGGAACATCTATAAAAGACACATGGACAAAGCCAAAGGGGGTAGGATCGAGGATGGGAGGTGGGGATGGGTGGGGCAGGGGGGAGTTGTAGGGGGAAAATGGAAACAACAATTAAAAAATGTATTTTCTAAAATAAAAAAAAACTAAGAGTATTTTGACATAAGCATTACTTATTCCAAAAGGAAGGTAGTAGCTCTAGATTCTAATTTCACAACTGAAATGTAAATCATTTTAACATTTTTATCTGAGTCTGTCCAATTTTTTTCAATGTACAGTAAAGCAGGTGGTTCAATTCAGCAAACATTTATTGAGCATGTGTTAAATGAGGCCTTGTGCTAGGTATGAAGGGAATATATGGATGAGAATAATTGCTCAATTGTGGTTTCCTAAGTGAGGTAACCAATAACCTAAGTGGTGAGAGGTGCAGAAAAATTGTATGAGTTGCTACTGATAAGCTTAATTCTGTATTCTGCTACATGAAGAGTAAAACTGTGTAAGAGGATACAAAAATAAAACTATTTTGCTTCAATTTTGGATGAGTCTCCAACTGAGGAAAAGACCCAGAAAATTCCAAATACATTAATGCACCCAAGGACTGAAAAGAGGATGGAGCAAAAGTAATGTTTTCCAATCCTTAGCACATCATCTATCTTAAAGATATATAATTGGCTTTAAGGGGGAGGTTTAGCTGCACATAAGCCTCTGGGTTTGGGAGACTGATGTCTGACATTCTCAGAGACAAGTCCAAATGTTGGGAAACTTTTTTTTCAATTAATAGTATATTTCTTTATACATTGGGGTGGATTAAACATGTAAAGTTTATTATTTTACTTCCGGTTTTGAGAAAGTGGGCATTTGGTTTGCTTGTTTGTTTATTCTACTAGTATTTAACATACAAATATTCAAATGTCCTCCTTTTTTTACATAAAAGTTAGCACATGTACTGTACTTGCCATTTCTACTTAACAATATATTTTAGAATTTGTAGCTTATCACCACATAAAATACATCCTTAATCATCTTACATTTGCACATTTTACTGTGTGGATGCATTATAATTTTATAGAACAAACATAAATTGATGGACACTGGGTGGTTTCCAAACTTTTAACTATCACCAAACTAAAAAAGCTACAATGAACAACCTTGCATATATATTTTCTTATATGTGTGTATGCATGTGTGGTAGATAAATGTCCATTATGATGCATGTAAGAGGTTTCCAAATCTCCCCAACTGCTTAGAGACCCTATTTTTTAATCTATATACTCTACTCAGCTATGAAAGTGGCACTTGAAAGAACAAGTGACACATGTGTATCCAAAAGTAGAATTCCTGGGTCCAAACTGCATGTGTAACTTTACTGAATATTGCCAAATTGCCTTTCATAAGAGATATACTATTTTCCACCAGAAATGTTTATGGGTGCTTGTTTCTTTACATAGAGGGCCAGAGTTTTCAATGAACTCATTTGTATTTAACTGAAAACAAGAAAACAAAAAAACTAGTTGTATAGTCCCTTAGCCAGAATTAGGCTTTATTTTTTCCCCGTGTAGGCAAATTCATTCTTATAATTTGTAGACACACTAAGTCAAATGCAAATAGGTTCTTTTCTAAACATAGGCCTCTTTTCTAAACATAGTTATTACATTTCTAAACATCTTTCCTTCTGTTTTTTTTTGCTAAAATTTTAGTTTACATGATACATCTCCTTTTAACTGTTTCTTTTTAAAATTTTGAAATATTTGAACCATCAGGAGAGAGTGGTGGTAGCTCCAAATTGAGAGATTGGTTCATGTTAATACATACTACAAAATCATTCCACTTCTTTACTCAAAAAGAAGGGTCCTTTGAGGCTAAAGAGAATCAAATTCTACCTGTCTGTCAGAAACATCACCATTTATGAGATACAAAGAACTAAAAACCCTCACATATTTATAATTTATTTTTTATGTTTTCTCACATAAATAAAAATTACTTAAAATATAAAATCACTCATTTGGAAAATACTTTTTAGATAATTTTTCCATGAGGAAAAACATGAGAACAAACTTGGAGATACTATTAACATAGTTTGCTTTTAAACAATGACATGAGGTTGATCAATATATGGAATCCCATATGAATAAACAGAATTTGGGGTCCTATTTAGATGTAGTATTATATCTAGAACTATAATAACTTATATTTTATGGTGCTTCATAGTTTAAAAGTCACTTCCATGTATATGACAGTAATTTCAGCTGCCATTGGTTGTAGACACCAGGTATTTTGATAAACTATACACTAGAAAGTATTTGTCTATATTCCTCCTAGATGAGGGGAATGAAAATGTATTATTTGCTTCACGTCTAAAAGTCAGTGAATGGCAAATCATACAGACATGCAGTAGAATTGTGATTGCCAGAGCTTGGGGGAGATGGGAATATGGAGTTATTATTTAATGGGCACAGAGTTTTAGTTTGTCAAGATGAAAAGAGTGCAAGATTAATGGTGGTAATAGCTGCACAGCAATATGAATGTACCTAATACCCCTGAACTATATACTTAAAAATGGTTAAGATAGTAAATTTTGTTATGTGTATTTTATCATAATAAAAATGGAGGGGAAAAAACAGTAAAAGGTGAAGACTGAACTTCATTTCTAGCTAACCCTTTTTTTGTACTCCACGAAGCTATTATCTCCAGGTTATACAAATCAAGGACTAAGGCCCAGAAGGTCTGATTTCACTTAAGTCACACAACTATCAAGTCAATTATTTTAATAAAAGATATCAGTAATCAAAGACTCATATACCTGCTGAGTGAATTATCTAGAGCTGGACACATGTAGAGGATACATGTCAGGAAAATGTTTCAGCAGCTGCTATGTTGACTTGGATTTTTTTTTTGACTTGGATTTTTAAGAAAGATGATAGAAAGGAAAAAAATGGTTTGTGTCCTACTTCAGATGCTATTGTATGATTATGAATTACAGGCCAACAACAGGGATCGTGACCTAGCCTGGAACACTGCTAGCAGAGGTAAGATGTTATTCTCTCGTCACCTATTTTTTGAAAAAAAGAAAGTCATTTTTAATATATTGGAAAAGATGGAAGCTACAGAAAGTATCATGGCTCCCCAAACCAAATATCAATCTAGATGTCCTGAATATTTAATAAATTAAAGTAAAATGTTTTCTAATTATAAAAGAAATATGTGTTTTACAAAACATTTAGTGAATGCAAAAAAGGTAAAGAATAAAAGAAAAAAATCACAAAATGTTATCAGATCATGAGCTAATAATTAACACCATTTGTGTGTGTATCTCCAAATTGGCATAATACTACACTTACTATTTATAATTTAATTTTTTTACTTAAAAACATACTGTGGGAATTTCCCTGCATCAAAGAGTTTTACTTCAACATTAATTTGATGGTTGTATAGAATTCCATTCTATTGTCGTAGCATTTGTGACAGTTAGAATCCAGTCAGGCAAATGAAGACCAATCTACACATTTAATGCAGAAATGGACTTAATGCTAGTAATTTGCTACAAAGTTATATAAAGTGCTAAAGAAGTTATTTAAAAAGTTATAAAAAAGAATAAAGGTGTGTATTAGCTATTGCAAACACCGTCTTGGCATGTGCAATCAGTCCTGCAGACATTTCTGAATCCCAGGGTATAAGTCATTTGGGTGCTCAAGCAGGGACACTGGGAATACACAGATATATCAATAAGATGAATGGATATATACTCAAATTTCATCCAAGCAGTTTCTCAAAATAGTTCAAGTTTTATCCTTTAAGTCCTAAAATTTTAGTTCTTTAATTTTGGTGGCAGAGGGCTTTCTTTATAAAATATTCTCTTTTCTTTTATAAATGTTATATATATTATTTAGAAATTTTGGGAAATAGAGTAAATATAAAAAGTCACCTGTAACCCTATACTACTCAGTTACCAGTGTGAAATTTTTATATGCTTTTTCTTCCAATTTCTTTTCTATATGTTCTTATGTAGTTGAGACCATTATATTTTTTAATTGTAAATTTCTTAATGTTATAACAAAAACTTCCCTTTGTGACTAAAAAGTTTCCTCACATACATACATTCCAGTAAATGTAAAGTAGTCCATTGTTTAGATGTATTATATATTGGGATCATGCAATTTTTAAAGATTTTATTTATTTTTAGAGAGGAGAAGAAAGGGAGAAAGAGAGGGAGAGAAACATCAATGTTTGGTTGCCTCTCACGCACCCTTTACTGGGGACCTGGCCTGCAACCCAGGCATGAGTCCTGACTGGGAATCAAACCGGTGACCTTTTGGTTCACAGGCCAGCACCCAATCCACCAAGCCATACCAGCCAGGGCAGGGGATTATTCATTTTAAAAGCTGTCTTCCAAGTTTACTCAGACTAGAAGTAAATTGTATTCATTTCTTCATTTTCCTTCATTACCCAAATTCACTCATTCCTGAGGACTATCAATTTCTGAAGTTTCTTTTATCTGTCCCAGAGGTTTCAATCCCAGCTAAAGTATTGAAGAACTTTTTAAAAAAACACTGACTTCTGAGGTCCCACCACAGACTGAATCAATTAGAATGTATAGGGGATGGAGTTGTAGCTTCCATCTGTCTAAAACCTCTCCAGTGGATTTCAATGTAGCCAGAGAGTGGAGACAGACTGCTCTGGCCCCTCCTGCAGCCCCAACGCCACTCCCTGAGGTCCAGCCCTCATCCATACCCAATTGGGTTATTGCAGTTGCCTAACTTTTTTCCTCTTTCTAGTCTGTTTCCTCTGCAACTTTTAATTATGTATACAATCTGTATTTTGCTGTATATAATGCACACTACGTTTTTGGCCCAAACCTTCAGAAAAAAACCCTTTTGTTTTGATTTTTAATTCAATTTTTTACTTATTAGAAACAAAACTGATTATTGTATTCCAGGGTATTATTTTGCATATGGATATCGTCATTGCTTTCCAGACTTACACTTTTAATGCATAAGCATAAACAAATGAATTAAAAGCACTTATATAGATACGGAACTAGTACTACCCATGCATAATGTTCATCCTTATTTTTCCCTCAAAAATTTGGGCAAAAAAGTACACATTATACATGGCAAAATATGGTAGTTTTCTAAAACACAGATTAGATCATGCCATTCCCCTACTTAGAGACCCTTCACTGCTCCCAACTGCCTACGCAAGAAAGTCTAACTTGGCCTGCACAAGACCCTCTCCACCACTGCCCAGACTACATTTTTGCATCCTTTCCTACATTAGGCCCTTTAGTGTTGCTCACCACTCTTCTGAGTAAGCTTTTGGCTTTTGCTTTTCCTGTTCCCTAGCCTATAATGACCTCTTTCGCTATTTCTCAAAGGTCACCATTATCTTATTCATACTTCAAGATCCATTTCAAATATCATACCCTTCTTCAAACAGTCAATGATCATCTATCAAGTGTCTACTATGTATCATCTATTTGTTCAACATTTTTTGAATTGCTACCATATGTAGTTGCTGGGGATACAACAGAGAACAAATGAGAAAAAAGACCTTCCTGTGTAGAGCTTATTGAGTGAGGCAGACAAGAAAATAAGCTTGCGAATGAAAAAATATCAGATAAGTGTGATGCAGAGAATGAGAACATATAGTCACTGAACAGCTATTTTCATCTGAAATGGCCTTTCTGAGGAGCATACATCTATACTGGGAACAACCATTCAGAGTTTGAGGGCAAAGCATTCTAAAGTATATAATTCAGTGGCATTAAGTACAATCACAATGCTGTACAATCATCACCACTCTCTAGCTCCAGAATTTCTCTATTACCTCATGAGGAAACTTACCTATTAAGTAGCCACTTCCCATTCCCCTTTACCTCAGCCCCAGGCAACATTAATCTGCTTTCTGTCTCTGGATTTTGAATGATAGTTTATACAAATGTAGTAATGCAGTGTGTGGTCTTTGTGTCTGGCTTCTTTCACTCAGTATGTTCCAAGGTTCATCCATATAAGTATGTATCAGTACTTCATTCATTTTTATGACTGAATAGTGTTCTGTTGTGTGGATATATCACATTTTGCTTTATCCATTCCTCAGCTGACAGACATTTGTTCTAGTTGTTTCCACCTTTAAATTATTTTGATTAGTGCTGCTTTGAATATTCATATACACGTTTTTGTTTGAACACCTGTTTTCAACTCTTTTGGGTCTATATCTAGCAGTGGAATTGTTGGGTGATATGGTAGCTGTGGTTATGTTTCGAAGATCTGGAGATCAGTGAGTCTTAGACATGTATTAGTACCACAAAATGTGTGACTTAAAACAACAGAAATTTATTCTCTAACAGTTATGGAGGCCAGAAGTCTGAAATCAAAGTGTCTGCAGGACCATGGTCCTTCTGAGGTTGGGTAGAATCATTCCTTGCTTCTTCCTGTTTTCTAGTGGTGACCTTGAATCCTTGACATTTCTTGAGTTGCAGCTGCCTCATTCCAATCAGTCACATGGTATGCTCCCTGTGTGTCTCTATGTCTTCACATGACCCTCTCCCGTGTCTCTTCTTCTTTCAAGGACACAAGTCATACTGTATTAAGGATCTGCCCTACTGCAGATGACTTCATCTTAACTTAAATAATTACATCTGCAACAACCCTATTTCCAGGTAAGGTCACATTCTGAGGCACTGGGGTTAGGACTTCAACTTGTGTTTTTATGGGGCACAATTTAGTTAATGACAAACTGACAGACATTACTGTGCATCTAAATTCCCAGGGGATCTTGTAAACACGGGCATGGGATGGGGCCTCAGGTTTGGCGTTTTCAACAAGCTCTCCCAGCAGATGCCAATGCTGCTAGTTCAGGGATAGGGTGATCAACTTGTTCTGGCTTGCCCAGTTCCTTCCCAGTTTTTGCAAGGAAAATCCAGAGTGCGAGGAAACCCCTCAGTCTTGGGAAAACTGGGATGGTTTGTCACCCTATTATATCACCAGACACAATTTTAGGAGCAAGAATCTAGCCACCAGTTATGTTAATTTATCCATTAATTACATTACTGAATATTCATATTTATCTTTACATTTAAATAATTTATTTTTGCTAGGAAAATTCAGGTTTTCAAGAATCTGAACATAAATAGGTATCCTAAAGAATTTCCAGAAAAACTGTGAAATGATGTATTAGTTCAGCTGATGGGCACCATCTATGAATATCATACATTAACTCACAAGATTATGTATGATGCTCAGTAATGTCCCTGTTGGGCCACAAATTGAGATTTCTGACCCTTTTGTAGAGGAGTAATTATGATCTGGCAAGACTTTCTGAAGCTAAGGGCAACCGCTGGATTTGCAGTCAGATTTCCTTTTCCTGCTGCTGCCTGGAAACAGTAAAAGTAGAGGAGAAACTCCTTTCTGAAGTTGGGTTTAAGCTCGTTGCACCTGGGGTAGCGTCCCTTAACGTGATTCCTATTAGGATCACCTAAAGAACTTTAAAAACCACCGAGCCTACACCCAGACCAAATGACTCAAGCTACCTGGGATTGGGCACAGGCACTCATAGTTTTTTTTTTTTTTCACAGCTCTCTAGGTGATACAAATGAGCAATGAGCAACCAGAATTGGGAATCATTATTCAGGGTCTTCCTTTATAGCAGAAACTTTGAAAATCTTTTCCTAATCTTTTTTCACCAGCACTCATACTCTTTTTCATAGCCCTCTAAACCCACATAATATTGTGTTATGATCGATCATTTCTTTAAGCAGGTTCTCTTCTTCCTCATATTTGTGTCCTGTTTATACAATGACCTCACTGACCTGGGACCATGTACAACTCATCAGAGGTAATAATTACTCCTGCAACAACTGACCTAGGCAGGCTTTCCTCAAGCCATATTGACTGCTTTTACTCTTTCACAAGAAATATCTTTAACATCATCCATGATTGAGTTAGCTTGTGAAGTGTCACTACTTTGCAGAATTGTTCAGGAATCAAGCTAAATCAACCACAGAATCTGTACTGTGTTCCTTAACAAAGGAACCACAGGAAATCTGGGTGGAGTGTATGCTATTTTTTAAATATAATTCACATGCCATAAAGGTCACCCTTTTAAAGTGTACATTTTCAATGGTTATTTGCAAAATTGTGCATCCATCACCACTAATGCCAGATGATTTTTGTCACTCCACTAAGAAGCTCCCTACTCATTAACAGTCACTCATTCCTGCTGCCCCCCTGCAACCACTAATCTATTTCTGTCTCTGTGGATCTGTCTGTTCTGGAGATCGCCTAAAAATGGATCATTCAATATGTGTTCTTTTGGGTCTAGCTGCTTTCACTTAGCATATTTTCAAGGTTCATACGTGTTGTATTAGTACTTCATTCCTTTTTGTGGCCAAATAATTGTTTATTGTATGTACACACTACATTGTGTTTATCCATTCATAATTGATGGGCATTGGGGTTGTTACTGCTTTTTGGCTATGAAATGGTGCTGTTATGAACATTCATGTACAAGCTTTTGTGTGAAAATATGTTTTCATTTCTCTTGGGTATAGATTTACAAGTGGAATTGCTGGGTCATATTGTAACTCTATGCTTATCTTTTTGAGTAACTTCCTAATTGTTTTTGAACATTATTTTTTGAACTTGATACAGCTCTCTTTCCTGGTCTTTCCTAATCTGTACTTGTTAGGGTGGGGAAAATGGTTCTGGGGTATTTTGATCATTTTTTCTGTTACCCCTTAAACATTTTATGTGCAGGAAGAATGGTACCTTTATAGAGAAACTTGTCATTCAGTTTAATCATTTCAAAATGTGGGGAAATAAAAAATGGTGTTGAAGATTTGGGGCGTCTGTCTGAGCTCCAGTGTTCCTGACCATCCCTCCAGCTGTATTTCCAGCCACCTGTCATGGTCTGTTCCTGGCACAGACAAGGCCTGCTTGTTCCAAGGACATGATGACTGGGCCACTTCCATCTGAGAAAGATTGGTGGGGCATCCAAGTGCAGAAACAAGATTGTTTTTCCGGGATACTAATTAACTTCGTGTAGCCAGGCGCAGAGAGCCGGGCAAATGTAAACCCCTACTAAGTACAAAGCAGAAACTTACTTGCAAAAGCACCCTGGAAGATGTAACCCTGACCTCCAACCAGGCCTCCAGGCTCTCCCATCCCCCCCGCTGCCGGGTGCCGTTCGTCATCTGGGGGTCTGAGCCTGCTCAACCTTAACCTTGCCAGAAGCCTGCTCCTTACGCGTACCCGCGGCTTCAACCCAGCTCCTTTGGTGGGTGCCCGGAGGTGTGCGTGCTCACGCTAGACTACGGCCTTGCCTGCTCGTTCACACAGCCTCTCCCGGCACGCGCCCCGCCCCACCCCGCCCTGCCCCGCCTCCTCCCCCTCCCGCGCGTGCCCGCCCGCCGCCTGCTGCTGCCGCCACCACCGGAGCTCTGTAGTATGGCATCGAGGAGAATGGAGACCAAACCTGTGATAACCTGTCTCAAAACCCTCCTCATCATCTACTCCTTCGTCTTCTGGGTGAGTGGCCACGCCAGCCCGGTGGCCGGGCCGTCGTGGATCAGTTCGTGCAGTGTTGCTCTGAGAAAGGAAGGGGAAGGAAAAAATCTATACCCAAAATCCAGTTTCGACCCCTTCTTTGAGGAGACAGGCGCAGGGTGCTGGGCCAGGGCTGCAGGATGGCGGGGTGCATTGGGGATGCTTGAACCCTGGATCTTGCCCAGCGGCAGGCTGCAAGAGGCTGCGTTGTGGCGGTGACTGCAGGCTGTCAACCTTTCCACAAAATTTTTAATGCATTGATTTATTTTTTAAGCTCTCTGGATAGGGTTAGTCTCTGGGGAAAATTGTGGGCTTATTCCTCTATTTTCCTCTCCGGTCACGGTCACCCCTCCTCAACCTCCCTTACCAGTCTGTAACCTGTGGCCAGCTGGGAATGGGCTCAGGAGCGTAGGGTTTGATCCCAGATTCCTGGTTATTCCTAACCCCGTGGGGCTGCGCGACAGGGAGGCACCAGGAGCCTTGTGCCTTCCTGGCAGGGCAAGGGTGACCAGAGCCCCTTAAGCTCACTGATGGAAGTGGGGGTGCCACCGCCACTGTGTGAAAACGCACAGAAGGGAGAGGTTCTTATATAAACCAGCGGCATCTTTGAGCTTTCTTGGCGACCCAGGAGATGGGTCTTGGGACCCTTTCCCACACCCCTTCACCCGTACACTTTTCATCTGATCTTTCTCTCAATGCATGAGCTCAATCTGCAGAGTCCTGGGGGAGGATCCCCGCCACTTGATGACAGGAATAGCGCCCCAACTCTGCTCCCCATCTAAATGGTGCTGCTACCAGCCCTTGAAGCTCAATGCAGAAAGGTGACGTCAGTCCCTCAGCCTAGGTCTGGGAGGGGGTGCTGCGTGGTACACCTCGAAGGGAGAGAGATGCGCTCTGCTGAGTGCAAGGGGGCGGGGGAGGAGGAGGAGGGGGCTCAAGGCTGTGCCTTACCTCATCCTGTTTGGCAATTCGTGGAATCAGTGCTGAGCTGACACGGCAGTGATTCACTTGGAGGGGTGGGTGGTACCTAAAGAACATACCCCTTTATTTCTCTTTCCATGTAGAGGGCCCCCCTCTCCTCAAGTTCCCCATTCCCACACCAAGCCACAGCCACCCTACTGAAGAATGAATGTCTGTCATTTCCCCCCACCCCCACACTTTCCCCAATAATCTGGGTCATTTCAGCTTCCAAGGCAGTTATTTTGAAAGCTGAGGCTCTGTTGAAAAAGCCAGTCCTGCCTTTGGTTGTTTTCCTCCTTGCCACCACCCTCCCCCACCCCCCAAATAGTCCTAATTTTGGTTTGAAACTGGGCAGAGTGCTCTATAAGGTACCAGGCTCAGCTTGATAGTGAACCACGCAGGCTATTTCTAATGATCAAGGAAGGAGCTGAAATTTAATAAGGATAAAAAAATCTCTAATGCTACCTCCACCCCTGTGGGCATTTCCTTGTCACTGGCATTGGTGATTCCTGAGGTCAGGTAAACTGGGCCCTGGGGACCTGGCATGCCAAGAGCTCTGCAATGAGACAGAATAGGATAACTGGTGTATGGCACAAGGCAAACACAAAAACGCACTTTATTTGGACTGAAAATGACACAGGTTGAAAATATTCAGTAGTGAAATTGTGAGCTATGCACAGATCATCTTATGTCTTACCTGGAAAAAGCAATAATGCATGCTGCTTGCTGAAACTTCCCCGATAACCATTCCTGGAAACCGCTTAAGGTTTTTCTTTCTTTCCTTAAATCTCTCTGTGTTTGGCCCTTAGTATTTACTTGACTTCCTATTTGTTACTGGAGTAAATCATATGTGTGATTATTTTTAGCTTCCTGAAAAATAAGGTTTACAGTGTATACAAAGGAGTGTTGTTCTTTCAGCATCATTGCAGGCTGGTAAAGGAAGGAGTCATTTAGACTGAGGCTTTTCATGTGAGCTCTTTAATTCTTCTTGCTTACCTTACTCCTCCCTATATCACCCCGGAGAATCTAAATGCTAATGTCCCTAATATGTATTAAGTTCCTTGATGCCTGTATTTTAATGTTTTTCCTACTTCCAATATTTTTATAGTCTTAAATGAAATGTTTACCTGGAACAGTTTCAATAGTTTACACAGCACTCGGTAATCATTTCCTACTACACAGCCAAACAAATGAGATCTCTTCAGATGTGAGAGTATTTAAATACCACATTAATACACCACATGGTTCAAATGCTGTGTTTTCCATTGTATCTTAAAGGAGATTCAATGGTAATATTTTCCCATTTTTAAAACAGCCTTATGGAGATATAATTCACCCTTTTTAAAGTGTAAAATTTGTTGGTTCTTAGTATATTCACAGATATGTGCATCCATCACCTCAATCAATTTTAGAACAGTTTCATTACCTGAAAAACAAACCCCATACCCTTTAGCTATCATCCCCCTTTTGCCCTCAATTCCCACCCCTTCTTACCGTAAGCAATCATTCATCTACTCTTCACATATAGATTTCCATATTCTGTATATTTCATATAAATGAAATTATATACTATGTGGCCTTTTGTGAATGGCTTCTTTCACTTAGCATAATGTTTACAAGATTCAATGATGTTCATTCTTTTTTATGATCAAATAATACTCCACTGCAAGACTGCATCACATTTTATTCAACCATTTGTTCATTGATGGACATTTGGGTTGTTTCTTTCTTTTGGCTGTTATGAATAATGGTGTTATACACATTCATATATAAATTTTTGTATAAACATATGTTTTCAATTCTCTTTGCTGGGAATTGCTGGATCATATTGTAACTTAATGTTTAATCATTTGAAGAATTGCCAGACTGTTTTCCAAAGTGACTGCCCCATTTTGCATTCCCTCAACCAATGTATGAAAGTTCTGATTTCTCCACATCCTCGTCAACATTTGTTATCCAACTATTTAATTCTAGCCACCCTAGCAGGAATTCTATGTAAATGGATCCTTGATTTTCCTTGATTTATGTTTTGTTTTCAGGTTTATAGAAGAGGAAGAAAAAACACACCTAGGAGTAAGTTACCCTGTGCTTTAAAGACTAGCAAACAGTGCCTTGCACATAGGAAGTTTACTGAGGAAATATTTACTTGATGAATGGATGAATAAATGAAATTGTATTGACTACTCTTGGGCTCATTTATTTATTTCTATTCGCCTCAATTGGGAGGTTTTTTTAAAACAATATTTCCAGTTTTACTGTGGTGATTTAAATGTGTTCATGACATTGATGCATAGAAAAATGGGATAGAGGACTTTAAAAAGACTTGATTATTTTAATGATAGTTCAGTAATTATACTTTTACAATCAGCTAATTTCTCCTACATATTAGTTATCTAAAATTTTTATTGAAATTTAATTTGTTAAGCCTGAATAAAAAAGGTACCTCTCCTGTCTTAATACAAAACAAAACATCCCTTCTTTATGACAAATACAATTGTTTCAACAACAAGCAAGAAATCTTTCTAAAAATAAAATGCTTAAAAAGTAAATTCTGAGCCCTGGCTGGCATAGCTCAGTGGATTGAGCATGGGCTGCGAACCAAAGCACTGAAGGTTCGACTCCCAGTCAGGGCACGTGCCTGGGTTGCAGGCCACGGACCCCAGCAACCACACATTGATATTTCTCTCTCTTTCTTTCTTCCTCCCTTCCCTCTCTAAAATAAATAAATAAAATCTTTTTTTTAAAAAAAAGTAAATTCTGGTCCTGGGCGTAGTGGCTCAAGGGATTGAGTGCCAGACTGAGAACCAAGGGTTGCTGGTTCAATTCCCCATCAGGGCACATGCCTGGGTTGCAGGCCAGGTCCCCAGAGGGGCCATGTGAGAGGCAACCACACATCGATGTTTCCCTCCCTTTCTTTCTTCCTCTCTTCCCCTCTCTCTAAAGGTAAATAAATAAGATCTTTTTAAAACAGTAAATTCTGTTTTGATTTGTAAGTTTTTAATATGTTTTAAACACTCATCTGTATTTTAAGCTAAGATTTAAATCCACTGTAGCTAAATCCACTAAATAATATTATGAAAAGAAATGCTTCATTCCAGTGTATATTGGATTTGATTTCTTCTTTGTCTATCCAAGGAAGTAATTAACTATCAATAGTGCTATCAAATTCTCTTGTGGTAAAATATGAGTGATTGTTTTTTTCATTTGAGAAACATCACTAGTCTTGTTTGGAGAATATTTCTAAAAATAATAGCCAATTTTATTTCGTCATCAAGAAAGTTTAGGTAGTTGGGTTAAAAAGAGGGAACCAAATCTGAAAAAGCAGTCCCTAATATTTTACAGAGTGTTTGAATTTGGGTATATATTAAAGCTTATACTTATTATTTTGCATGTCAGTGTACTTCAACAAACACTCATTGAATGTCTTTTATATGCCAGGTATTACAATAGAATGCTTATCAACTTTTACTAGCTGCTGCTTTCAGCATTTTACCTTCATTTCTAAGTAATTTACTTATTCTACTACTTCTTGACTTTCCAGTGTTAGGTATTATATATTATCTTCCCATTATGGAACATCAGTATTTAGCTCTCCTACGCCTTTCCTCTACATTAAAATATTTCCTAAATTTGGGCAGACCCTAATATATCATTTATCATTTTATCATTGTTGTATATCATTTGAGTAGAGCAGCAGTCAGTGATTACATTCATATGACTAGTAACTTTCTGAAAAAGAGTGCATGGGAGGATAAATTTTTGAGGCCTTTCAGGAGTGAAAACCTTATTTTGTTCTTGTACTTAGTAAGATAGTTTAGCTAAGTATAGAATTCTAGTTTGTAAATCATAGTTTGTAGAATGTTGCTGTATCCCTCTGTCCAAACCCCTGGTCTTCTTGCTGTTTTGTTACTGCTGAGAAATCAGATAACATTTCTCAACAGTAACAAATCAAATGTTAAGTTATTTCAGATTTTTTTAAAATTCTGATTTCTTCTAGGAAAGCTTTTGGAAACTCTCTTGTTCTCAATGCCCAGAAATTTTACAATAATATGCCTTGTTGTATTTTTATTTTCATCTCTTTCCTGTGCAATGTTTCCATCTGAAAACCCAGGTCCTACAGTTTGGGGAAATTTTCTTGAGTTTTAAAAAAAATTTTTTCCCTGTTCTCTCTTTTTCGATGTGGGAACTCTTAGATAGATCCTCTAATTTTTGCAATTGCATTTTTCATTAGTTTTATGTGCTGATTTCTACCAGCTCCTTTTTGAGGTCTGAATGTTCCTTTATCTAGCATCTTGCTCTTGTTTCATAAGTGTAATAGCTTTTTAAAATCCCTCTGACAATGTTAGTGTTTTTTTTTTAAAGTTTGCCTTTTTCTGCATAGTTTCTTCCAAACTTCTTTGTTTTCTGGCATATTAAAGACTTACCTCAAATTTCTGGTTATCATTTGTTCTCTGTTCTGTACATATTAAAAGTAGAACACTGAAAAGCTGATTGGAAGCTCCTAGCATGAAATGGGAGTTTGTTGATTGTAAGTTGGATGATTTGGCTAGGCAATTGAGTTTTGGAAACAAGGTCAATATCTTTAGGTATTTTCTCTTGGTCCAACAATATTTCCTACAGAAGAATCTTCCAATCTTCTCTCTGGATGAAGAAGATTAGTGATATGGTTGTCTGTTTCCACATGTAGTATATAAACCTTTGTTTAATCTACTGTTTCAAGTAGAGAATCCATATCCACTGCACTTTTGTTCTCCAGATCAAAGACCCTCTGTTTCACCCTCCCTAGAAAATAAATCTCTGAATCTATGCTGGAATGTGAGATAGATCAGAGACAGGAAGTTGGAGGGAATCTAATTGCTTTTCAAAAAGTTTTTACCAGATCCTCCTTATTTTAGTCCCCTTTCATCCCTAGCTGTAGATGTGCATGGAGCTGCCTTTTGAGGGTACTTGGGTGCAAATGTTATTCTTGGCTTTTCTCACAGCTGCCATAAGATTTGGCTTTTCCTCAGCTTCCAAAATATCATTGTGATTGTCTCCTCTTCCATTCTTTTTGTTAGTGTGGGTTAAAAAAAAAAAAACCTTTTCAGTATCATTTCAGTGGAGTTTTGGTGGCTGGCCAAAGTAAATAGATGTGTTCAGTTCATCATCTTTAACTGGAAGTCCTTTATATCTTTATCTCTACATTATATGGTCCTAACTAAGTAAGTAGTTGATTGTGAGTGATTGAATAAAGCAAATAAAATGGCAATAGTTGGGCTCTTCTAGTAGATATTGTTATTTACTTTTACATTTTTAAAAAGCTTTTTATGTCAAGGGGCATGTTCTAGGCTGGAGCAGGTTTAGTAAGTCATGTCCTCTTTTAACATCATCTGGTCATCAGGGACTGGGGGTTGACAAGTGGTGATGAAGCTGTGAAGGTTACTGTGCTTTTTTCTGCTCTTCTAATTTCTACCCACCAGGTGAAGGCCCATGTGTCTTCTGGCCTAATTCAGACCTTTCTGGATTAATTAAATGTGGAAGCAGCAGAATTTAAATTATAGTGGGGAGTGGGGCACTTGTTAAATGGGTTATTGCTCTGCTGTTTTTCTGTTACTACAATGATAACCCTTCGTGTTTATTATAGGACTTGTACATTATAATCTGAGCATTCTTTTCTTATTTAATTAACTTTACTTCCCACATGCAATATGCAGTTATGTTATGTGTACCAGCTTTAATAGCATTTAGGGAATATTAAGTCTTTTCTACTTAGTAGTTGCTTAGAAACTAGCTCAATTTTTTTCCAAATAGAATGAAATAATTTCTTCATTTTTAATTATAGCTAGAGTTCTGGATTTGACCTTACTTTGAGCTATATTATTTATGAATCATTGGCTGTTGAGCATTATATACTATTTTAAGTAAGCACCTCAGAAGGTGCTGATAATTGAAAGTCATCTGTGACTGTATTTCTTTGTTTAAACATGTTAAACCCTTGACATAGGTGACTAATGCACTGCTAAACCAATTTGAAACACACTCTAAAAATATATCCTTATGACTACCAATTTCTACTTGTTAATACTTTCACAAATTGGCAGTCATAAAAAAAATAATGGGTATGTAAAGTACAGCATAGGAAATATAGTCAATAATATTGTAATAATTTTGTATGGTACCAGGTGGGCACTTGAAATCTTGGAGTGACCACTTTGTAAAGTGTATGATTGTCTAATCACTGTGCTGTACACCTGAAACCAATACAAAATAATATTGACTATAACTTGTAATTGAAAAATAAAATTTAAAAGTTTTAAAAAATAAAATAAAATATACATTCTTATGTCTCTTCTTTTTTTGGTCCCATTATAGCAGCTTCCAATTTGAGTTGTCTCCTCATGACAAGCAGATTGTTGGATTACTGCTCTCAATTTTTTTGGGGGGGGAGGAGCTGTCATCCCCCTTGCCATGACAGAATGCTTTTCATTGTTGGCTGGAAAAATTTGTCCTCTTTTATGTAGGGCCCCAATATTCATCAAAAAAAAAAAAAGGATGTAGGGGGAAAAGATAGGAGAGGATTTTTTCTTTGTTTTGTTTTCCCTTTTAGTTATTTGGTTAGTTGAACATGTAAGCATGTTATCTAGTTTGGTAATAGAATTGAGGATCAAAATTCCACTGTGGAAGATTTTTTTTAGAGCTTTCTATAGTATATGGTGGGCTTTTTCATTATTTGTTTTAGGAAAAATTGCAAGTGCCCCATATTAGAAGATGTGGTGGGTCAGGCACAGTTACTAGATACTGGTTGAGCAATTTAGATCAGTGATTCCTAATCCTGTATGCCCATCAGGATTGTCTTAAAAGCCCTAAAATATATGCTTAGAATCACCCTAGGAGATTCTGATTCAGTTGGTCTGAAGTCAGTACCAGCATTGGTATATTTAAAATAATCTCCCTTGGGATTTGGCTTTGCATGTAGGATTGAAAACCACTGATTCAGAGACAACTCAGAGTAATAGCAGACTTGGTTCATCTGGAATCTCCTGGATCTGGATACAGCTAGGGATTATCTAGCATTGGTTTTGGCTTTGTCTGCTTTGCATAAAAGTCTGAACTAGGTCTCCAGCATCCCTTAGTAAACCAAAATGGCCCTGTCACTTTTAGGAGACCTTCCTAGTTGTTCCTAACTAAAGGAGTGCTTATCAGAAACACTAAGGGGCTTTTTAAGAAAGATGTTTGGTCTTATCTTGTGAAGTTTCAATTTTAATTTATCTGGTGAGTGGCCTAGGTATGTAATTTTGAAAACTATCCCCAAGGTGATTTCAGTTCCTAGAAGGTGACTCTATAGTCCATGAAACAGTTTGTCATAGATAAAATCCATATGAATGCTTTCCTGTGCATTGATCTATGATATCATAAAGCTACTTTGAGGAGAGATTTCCACAAGCAAGATGTAGTCAACCTAGTATTTTTCTCACTCACTGAACTGGTGTCTGGCAATGGTCTCCAACTGAACTCTTGGGTTTTGAGGTAGTTTCCATTCCTTAACGGGAATCTATTTCTGTTCATCTTTGTGCTGAGAAGTTAAGCATCTTAGTTCGCCCTCTGTCAAAAGATGAGACTATTGTCCAATATATAAAACACAAAGCTGAATTGATTACTTAATAAAGTAAGAGAAAGTTTTGCTAGTCAAGCACAGTTTATGAGTAAAGAAGATTGCTGAACTCTTTGGAAACTGTGTTGGTGTTTGGGAGTTGCTTTGGTTACAGAGGCATAAGAGGTTGACCTTGGCCTTAGGATCATGGCTGTTTGGGTGAAAATGTTGTTGATTGACTTTAAACCACATATTTACTGCAGTGCATCTGCTGCTGATTGGTTAACCTTGAATTTTATGAGACACTAATAGTAATTGGCTTCCAAAAGTATGTTCTCTGAAGCTGGTTAAGTTGTCATTGATAGTTAGATTTAGGTGAATTATCATTGATAAAATAGGGTTAAAAGTGGGTGCTAGTGGCTACTATTTATTATGCCTATTGAATGATCAATATTTTCTCCCCCTACCCCAGGTGTATAGAAACATTTATTCTCACCTCAGATCACCAATTCTTGCTTCTCAGTAAAATAAGATGGCTTGTGCACCTCAATTACCATTCTTCAAACATCATCATGGGGATTTATAGAATTCCTCAGTCAGTTCATTGTCCTGATCATTCCACAGACACTAATGAGAGTTTATGATTTCCAGGAATTATACCAGGACTTTCCACAACCCCTTTGGGTTGAAAAGGAACCCAAAGCTTAATAATGAGGCTAGGTGGTAACTGTTCCTAAACATTCCTTTCACATTCTTGTCTTTACTTGTGTTCAATTTCTATTTCTTTTTTTAAAATAGAGAGTAGAACTCTTTTTTAAAAAAGATTTTATTTATTTATTTTTAGAGAGAGGAGAAGGGAGGGAGAAAGAGGGAGAGAAACATCAATGTGTGGTTGCCTCTTACACGCCCCCTACTGGGGACTTGGCCCACAACCCAGGCATGTGCCCTGACTGGGAATCCAACCTGCGACCCTTTGATTCACAGGCTGGCACTCAATGCACTGAGCCACACCTGCTAGGGTTCAATTTCTATTTCTGATGAAACTCTTGAAGATTTGTTCTCCCAATTTCTGTTTCATATTCTAAACTGTATGACTCACTTGGTATTTTAACTCTTGCTTTCTATTGCAGGGGATTTGAAATTTGTCCTATGTGATGCCTTGGCTTCAACGTTTGCCAGGTCAACTTAGGCAAGGCACATAACCTCTGTGAGTCTTAGTTTCCACTTCAGAATTGAGAATATATGTGGCTACACACCTCTGTCAAGTGTTGAAGGTGAAATGACTTTCAAATGCTTTGCAAAGTTTGATACACATTTTACTGACATTATTCCTTATGGTATACTGTGTTGCCTTTTTTCTTCATTTCTTGCACATGGGAGGTACTATGTCAGTATTTGTTAAACATATAAATTGATCACAACACTTTCTATCCTGGAAATTAAGGGTGATTAACTTTTTGGATTTTATAGTTTGCAACCAAAGAGAGCTGGAATTCCAGAAGGATTTGAATGGGAACCAAAAATATAATAAATTTAGGTTGCTGAGTTAAGCCCTGTCATTGGGAAAGAGGGTTTTCCCATCTAGGATAAATAAATATAACCCTGTCACTTAAAATTAAATGAGGAATTGACTTCCCTTACTTTTTAAATTAAGCTTTTAATTTTAGAAGTTTTAAATTTACAGAAAAATTATTGCAATAGTTCATAGAGTTCCCATATACCATACAACCAGTTCTCTATCTGTAACATCTTACATTAGTATGGTATATTTGTTACAGTTAATGAACCAAAATTGATATATTATTAATATTAACTAAAGTCCATACTTCATTAAGATTTTCTGAATGTTTATCTAATATCCCATTCAGGCTACCACATTACATTTATGTCTCCTTAGACATATGTTACAAAGTCATGTCTCCTTAGTCTTCTTTTGGCTGTAACAATTTCTCAGATCCATTTTTAATGATGACTTTGACAGTTTTGAAGAGTACAAATCATGTACTTTGTACAACACCCCTCAGTTGGGATTTATTTGATGTTTTTCTCATGATTAGACATCCTATCAACATGACTTAACACTGCTAATATTGATCTTGATCATCTGACTGAAATAGTTTATTAGGGTTTTTTTCTGTAATGTTATTCTTTCTCCCTTTCTATACTGTACTCTTTGGAAGAAAGTCACTATGCCTAGCTCACACTGAGGAAGTGGGGAATCATGCTTCATTTCCTTGAGGGCAGAGTATCTACCATTATTATGTTAATTAACAAAGAAGATTTCCATTTAAAAATATTAAAACCAACAGTAAATATTTGTTTGAGCAAATAGTAATATACAAAAAACATTTGAGTCAGTTGGGAACTGGACAGGGATTCTCACTTGCTGTTGTTTATGATTTTATTTAACTAGTAAGTACAATAAGATAAAAATAACTTAATGTTGGAAAAAGAAGTGATAAAATTATCTTTTCAGAGATGTGATTGTTGTATACTAAGAAATGCAATTGATTCTAGGTTTTAATGGTGCTTATACTATAGGGTATATGGAAGAAAATAAAGTTGGAGCCCTCAAGTTAGTCTATGAAAACTTCTATTTGGTTTAAATATAAAAATAAAGCAAAACCATGGAAGAAAATATAGAGATTGTATGTATAATACAGAAGTTGGAGAGACTGCCTTAACCTTACTGGAGACTCAGAAGCAATTAAATTAAAAATAAATGTATTTGCTTATAATTTTATAAATCACATGGCAAAAGCTATGGTAAAGTCAATTAAATAGCGTGGTAAGATAAGGTGTTAATGCTAGACTGTTAACTAATTTACTGCTTTCTTCACTAAAAAAGTCTTGTTAGTAAAAAAACTGCATTCTGATGTAAGCTCCTTCTCATTTTGGACTGACAACAATTTGCTGACCAGCACTGGCCCACTGACCACAGTTTAGGAATTACTGCTCTAGGGAAGGGTTTGGCAAACTGTTTCTGGAAAGGGCCAGATAGTAAACATTTTAGGCTTCGTGAGCCATATAGTCTCTGTTGCAAATGCTCAGCTCTGTGATTGTTGTGTAAAAACAACGTAGATAAATGTCAATGAATAAGCAAAGCTATATTCAAATAAAACTTTATTTACAAAAATAGGTGGCTGCCAGATTTGATCTATAACCTGTAGTTTGCTGACAGCTTCTTTAGGGCATACTAACATAAGGAATGTATAATCTCTAGCCTCAAGAATTGAAGTTTTATTCAGGCCTATAGGAGTGGGAATGAAGCATATCTCACAATTTTTAGCTTGAAAGAGCTAGTCATGTACTACCCATTAAGGCAGCCACTTGAGCACTTTCAGATATGGATAGTCCAAATTGAGATGTGCTCTAAGTGTAAAATACACATCTGATTTTGAAGATTTAATATGAAAAAATTGTAAAGCACCTCAACTTTTATATTCATTACATGTTAAACTGGTAATATTTGCACATATTGAATTAAATAAAACATTGTTAAAATTAATTTCACCTGCTTCTTTTTAGTGTGCATACGGCTATTAGAAAATTTAAAGTTATATCTCCATTGGACAGCACTGGACTAGAAGTACTAGAAGTTTAAATTAAGTGCTGTGGGAGGAAGGGAGAGCTCATCTAGCTGGGGAATTTAGAAATGTCATGTGGACAGAATCGATCTTAGAGATTGATAGGATTTTGACAAGTGGTGCTCTGGGATGATAATGATGGCTATTAGATGGAGGAAGTGGCCTATGTAGAGGTTTAGAGGAAGCAGTATGGTTTCTGTGTTTCAGACACGAGTAAATTTTGTTGTAATAAGAGACAAAGCATGTGACAAGTCCAAGTAAGTTGGCATAAGCCTTACTGTGGATTGGCCTCCTGGCTTAGGGCTTTGGACCTATTTTGGCTGGTAGGGAGAAGAGTGGAGGTGAGGTGGGGTCCAAGCCATATTTTGGAGCAGTGAATAGTAACTTAGGAAAATATTTGTGAAACTAATCTAGAAACATTAAGATTGGAATAAAAATGACAAGAAGTGGTAAAACCAGGTTAACTAGCAGAGAACAAAGGTCTAATGTGGGGTGACACTGGGAATGAAGAACAGAAGACAGTGGAAAGCCACTTTGTATTGTGGCAAGGATATTTGTGAGTGAGTGAGGACCCCAGAGTTATGTGCTTGAAGAACCTTCATGGTTGATACCTTCATGGAAATGCAGACAGACCTCAGAAGAATCTGGTTTGAGGCTAACATGATATGTACCATTTTACATGTGTGTAGTTTGAGATAACAATAGATTTAAAAGATAGGCTACCTCTCAGAAGCTTGCACATTTGTGGTGGGGGGTTCTGACAAAAGTGGTCTTGGGCAATTCTTTACTTTTGTCCATCTCTGTACTTCCTGACCCTTCCCATCCTCCACCATGGTCACAGTTAATTGACTGGGAAGAGGACTTGACCCTTGGATATTTGCTTGTAGGCTAGTCAGTGAAACTTGAGATGATCAGGCTTGCAAGATCTGAATGGAACAATTCTTTTTTTAGGCATTTGAACTTGAGGTACAAGAGAGACAGCTGGTGTAGGGGCAGGAGGAGAATGAAACACTGGTGGAATTTGCAGGAACAGGGAAAGCCTAGGTTATGAGAGTGGTGAACAGCTGAGTGGGCCCAGTGGACTCCTAAGACACTAGATTGTATAGGCTCATATCTCTATAGCAGCCCATTCTTTTTCCTAACAGTAGCACTCCTTTGCTAACCAAGAAGGGTGATTAATTATTTGGACATTGGAAGCTGCTGGAAAGGCAGATTTGGAATTAAAAGAGGAAGTTGGTGTGAAGATGCAAGTTGGGAAAAGGCCATTTGTCTATGTAAGAGGCATGAGATCATAAACAGTATTCTTTTCAACTGCACAGTGAGCATGGAGTTAAATGCAGTTGATGCTAAATCGTTTGATGATAATAGGTGTAATAGGTATAGCAAAGCATCCAGCTAGCAGCACTAATTGAAGCCTGAGTTTCCAGTAAGTCTTGTTTAAGGGATGAAGGTTCTGCTACAGGCTAGAGGCAAGTTATTTGAGCAAGTTACTTATTAATCTCAACACCAGCTGTTCTATTTGCTAAGTGAGGCTGGCAGTTGTTTTAGTTTGTATCCTTCAGAGATATTTTGAGGACAAACAAGTAATTGCTCTGTATGTTGTATTCTTTATAAAATAGTCATGGTATACAGAGGTGGTAGCTAGCCTGACAATTTTTATAAATGGCTTAGAATAGGCAGGTCTCTGAGTAGTGGCTCAATGAGTGCTCTGGGGGGCTTTGACTTCGTCTGGATAACAAATGGAGGGGAAATACAGTTCTCCCCTTCATCAGAAAGTGGTATCAAAGTCTTTTAAACTAAGATGTCAGGAGTTAACTCTGTGTATTTGGCATGATAATTATTTTGAGATAAAATACAAGAAAAGTATATAAATGCCCTGGCTGGGATAGCTCAGTGGATTGAGTCTAGGCTGTGAAAAAAAGGGTCACTGGTTCAATTCCCAGTCAAGGCACATGCCTGGGTTACAGACCAGATCCCCAGTGGGGGCCACATGAGAGATGACCACACATTGATGTTTCCCTCCCTCTCTTTCTCCCTCCCTTACCCTCTCTCTAATAATAAATAAATAAAATCTTTTTAAAAAGTATATAAATGGATATTCTAATAATTAAAAGCAGTTCAAATAAGCTGTCTACAAAACAATATGTATAAGTGGTATATCATTTTTGTAAAGAAAAAATGCATGTAACAAATCCTGGAGGGAGACCCACATCAAAATGTTAATGGTTATAGTGGGGTGATAAGATAATTCATGGGATACTTTTTTCTTTGTTCTTTTCTTTATTTCCCAAGGTTTTATTTTCTCCCCCTACATATAGCACGAGTTACTTTTGTAATTAAGAAAACAGTAAATGTTCTTTTAAAAGCCAAACTTTTTATGGACATTTTCTAGCATGTAGTTTTCTTTTGTTTCTCTAAGATGGAGTACCTGTTTTCACCACATTGTTTCATTTATAATCCAGCAGTTCTTTGACCTTGTCCATTTTAGCAATTGGATTAAATTAATACAGAACAAAACCACATCTAACTTTCATTTTAAGCTAGAATAAAGGAAAATGCCTGTTCCTATTGAGCATTTAAAGAAAGTCTTCATGATATATTTCAAAAATAATACTAAGACAGAGAATAATATGATAATTATCTCTGTACCTACCACCCAGCTTTATCAGATCTTGGCATTATATGTTATTTGCTTTGGCCATTTAGTTTTTTTCCTTTTTATTGCATTTTTCCATTACTATTTAGTCCCCTTATAAATCACGCCCTGCAATCACCACACTGTTGTCTATGTCCATGAGTCTTTTTTCCATTTTCTTCAAAGAAATATGAAAAACTTACAGTTCATGTCCCTATATCTCCTTTTTCTCATAAATTCAGAGTTTATCAGTTGAGTCTATTCTTAAACAGTTACTAAAATGTACATATGTATAATTTTATAAAGTATTGCTTTTAGATTTTTAAATTTTGTATAAATAAATCATACCTTACATATTATTTTGAAACTTACAATTTTAAGGCATTATTTGACATGTTTCTGTGTTCATAGATGTGGTTCAAGTTTAGAGGTTGAAAAACTGTAGCCCATGGGCCAAATCTAGCCAGCCACCTCTTTTTGTAAATAAACTTTATTTATTGTCTATGGCCACTTTTACCCCACAACAGCAGAGTTGAGTAGTTGCACCAGACACTGTATGGAATGGAAAGTCTAAACTATTTACTATCCACCCTTTACAGAAAAAGTTTGCCAACCTTTGACCTAGTTTATACTTTGCATGGATATATCACCAGTCATCCATTTTCCTGTCCATAGACACTTATTTCCTGTTTATTTGTAAAGAAGTGATGCTTTGGTGAACATTGGTAACTATATATATGTATATATATCTGTATATATATACACATACACACACACATACACACACATGTTTTTTTCTTCATACCACATGAGAGGGTTACTAGTGTAACATATTGATCATAAAACAATTAGGTTTTTTATATATTTTGGTCATGTTCTTCATATTTAGCAAAAAAAAAAACTCCAAGGCAGATATGAGCCCTGTTAGCTTCTAGGTATTTGTTTATTGGTCTGAGATAGAGAAATTATTTTTACTCTTGATTTAGATGATTTTTCTCGAGATGGATATTTGTTGCTGGAAGAGAGAAGAATGCTGAGTGGTCCATATGGAGCAAAGTGAGAGTTATGAATGGTCCTCTCAGCAACAAGGAAGTACTCTCTGTATGCAGTTAACTGTATTATGTTATGGTAACATTGATGTTATTATTATCTTTAATAGCAGCTACTGTAGTTATTAAACATTTACTAAAAGGCAAGAATAGTATTAAAAACTTTATTTTCATTATCTTATTTATCCTCATAACAACATGCTGACAGTAATTACTACTCCTAATTTTGAGAAGAGGAATCTAAGGTCCAGAGTTTAGCCAAAGATCATGTTTAAGTGAGGCTTCGATTTGGACCTCTCCATTCACACTGGGTCTGGTACTTGATTTCCAGAGGAACAGTTCTTTATGGTGAATCTTTGTAGATGGGATAGAGGATATTCTTTGAGAATCCACACTGCTCTGAAGTACAAGTCCTCCTCAGTTCCAGCTTTGGCTCCTATTAGCTCTGATGAAAAGAACTTAAGGCTTCATGCACAAAGGAGAAGTCTCTGTTTTCCAGGATGGTCAGTGTTTATAAATTCAGTGGGAGTAATTATTCCACATGGTTCCTTTGTAGAAAATCAAGGCAATGGCCATCTTTTAACATTTTTGCCCTGTTGTTCCAGCTCAAAACTTCAGTTTCCCAAGTGAGAGTTGTATTGCTTCACAGATAGTGGAGGTTGAAGACTGTCTAAGGACTTGTATTATCAGGCTTAGTGCTCTTCCTGAACAACAGGTCAGGGACCCTTTCACTTTCAAAAGTTTGGATCTGTATATGTCTTTTTCCCTCTTCAGTTTGTGGCTGGTCTAGGTATTCCTGAAAACTTTCATGGAGATAGATCATCTTTCCACTCTGTCATCTAAAAAATTCTTATGCCTAAGAGACCCCAAATTGCTGGTTCAAACTGTGTTGGAATTATTTTTCCTGCTGCTATGAAATATGGTAAGGATGTGAACTTGCCTCCTATGGCTATAAGCTCCCAACTACTTTAAACAAGACAGAAGGCAAGGCATTAAAAGCTGCTAGAGATGCAGTTTTTCTTTGCTTTAAAGAAACAAAGTGGAAAGCAGCAGGAATCATCAGGCACTTTCCTGTGGAGCTGACACTAGCTTAAATACAGTTATATAATCCACACACGGACACACAGATAAATCTCATTCATTGGCATAATTGCCAAGTAAAAGTTTTTTAGCTGGGGTGAACATGTTTTCTCCCCTGAGCTTGCTTGTAGGCAATAATCTGACCAGTCATTTATACCTCCTATGAATGGCAAGAGAAATTCTTTATTTTTTAAGATTTTATTTATTTATTTTTCAGAGAGCGGAAGAGAGGGAGAGAAACATTAATGTGTGGTTACCCCTTGAGTGCCCCCTACAGGGGACCTGGTCAGTAACACAGGCATGTGCCCTGACTGGCAATCAAACTGGCAACCCTCTTGTTCTCAGGCTGGCCCTCAATCCACTAAGCCACACCAGCCAGGGAGCAAGAGAAATTCTTGACCAGGTCAATGTAACTAGCTCTATTAGCTCTGTTGAAAAGAACTTAAGGCATTGGAGTTCATTAGAGAAGGTTTAGTTTTAAAAAGGAAATCACTTCTAGGTTGCTAAAATCATTCCCTGTAGATGGGCCTCTTTTTCTGCTACTAAGACCAATCATATGCCAATAGCAGCGACAATAATTCATCATATATTACAGATACAAAGCTTATTAACATGTTATCCCTTAATTAGTACACATATGTTTTACTTCTGCCATCAACCAAACTGGGATAGAGTTCTCCTGTCCAAGATCTATCAGATGGTTGAAGCAAGTGATTTGCACCTTGGGCCCTAGCTTCAACAGACCTGGCTTAAATCAAATATTCCTATGTAACCATGACACCATTGTTTCTAACCCTGCTCTGGGTCCTTTGACTTCCCTTCATCAGGCTCCTGTAATTGTAAGGTTTGACTGATAAGAATTTTGGTAGATTAAAAAAAATCTATGTAGATGAGGGCATTGGCCAGAGAGACAGAAAAAGCTGCATTCGGGTTAAGTCTAAGTTGAACAGAATGTGAAAAATTATGTTGTCCTTTTGATGTAAGGTAGACCCCCAACACCTCCTCCAGCAATTCATGAATGGAGTGTTTTTTCCTTTATTCCTACCTTCCCTAAACTCCTTTCATTATATATGCATTTGTATTCAGTTGTGTAAGGTGTAAATGCTAGATATTTGCTTGGTCTCAACCTCACTTATCCCATCACCAAACCCTGTTGATTGTAATTCTTTTTTTTTTAAGATTTTATTTATTTGTTTTTAGAGAGAGTGGAAAGGATGGAGAAATGGAGGGAGAGAAACATCAATGTGTGGTTGCCTCTTGTGTGCCCCCAACTTGGGACCTGGCCCATAATCCAAGCATGTGCCCTGATTGGGAATTGAACCAGTAACCCTTTGGTTTGCAGTCCAGTACTCAATCCACTGAGCTACACCACCCAAGGCAATTATAATTCTTAAATAGTTCTCCCATGGCTTTTCTTTTCTCCATCTCATGGCCACTATCTTTTATTTTACTTGGATCATTATAGCATTTTCATGTTTTCCCTTCTCCAGCCTCCTCATTTCATCCCATCAATTCTGTTGAAATAATTTCTCTGAAATAAAACAATGTGATAAAAATGGTAGTTGTTTCTCGTTGCCTACAAGACTAAGTTCAAATTTTTTGTGTGCTGATAAAAGACACCTTATGATCCTCAGTGCACCCAAATACCATCATTTTAGCTTCCTTCTGGTCACCAGCTCCAGGTTCTCTGCTTGGAGAATATCACTTGTCTTCAAGGCTTAATTCCAATGTCAAATTCCCCAGGAAGCCTTGTCTTTCTTGACAGCCTTTCTCTTCCTGCCAGTCTAGAGTTAGTCTTTTTCCTCTCTGCCCTCTTGAAACTTTGCCCATCTCTTTTAGTACTCATATAATAATAATTAATTTGCTTACCTGTCAGCCTTCCTTATTTATTCATTGCATTTACTCAAGGAATATTGTGGGAACATCAAGTGCCTGTTATATGCCAGTTTCTGAGATTTAATGTGACCTGGATGAACAAGATGATTTATTAGGAAAGGAGGAATATAAACAATAAAAGGAAAAGAAATATGATAATTTCCAGCAGTGATAGGTGCTCTGAAGGGAAGAATTCTTAAAATGGTGGTATAGAGGCCTACTTGAGAGTGACCACAGAAAGCCTTCCTGAGGAGTTGACATTGCAGCTGAGACCTGAAGAATAAGGAGGATCCATAGTTTAGAATCCAGATGATGCAGAAATCAATGTGTTATTTACTATTTGCTGATCATTGTTAACTTGATCATTCCAGTTATCTGTGCTGACGCAGATAACTTAGAAGTCAGTTTACTGGTTTGGATTGCTGTCACCCCACCTCTCCCCTGCCATTGGCAGCAACACCAGGTTTGTCTTCCTAATTATCAGTTCTTTTAGCATGAAAAAAAACACAAACCTGAGTTTTTATTGTTTGTTTATCTTTAAGGGAGGTATATAAATAGTGTAGTAGAAATGGAAAAAGACTGTCTTGGTTAACCAGCACATGGGCAATTAATATTTAGCCATGATATAAAGAACTTTGTTGTTAAATATAATTATGATTGGGTTGAGTTCATGAAAATAGGATGGGCCATTCTGCCCTTTTCTAAAACTTACATCTAACCTTGAAAAATTTCTCCATTTATTTCTCTTATTCAAACTGATGTTTCTTCATGGGTTATTCACACATATACTCTTTTCTTTTTATGATTATACTACTAATTTTTTAAATGTAGTATCCTTCTTTATAATGGCAATAAAAACTTTTTACTATTAAATATAATTGTCAAGTTAAAATTTTCTGTGGCTGATAAATATTAGTTGTAGAATCAGTCCATGTCTACACCTGTGTACACAATCTTAAGTCTCTCAAATCCACCGTGTATATTTGCCTTCTGAAAATGCCTATTAAACATGAATTCAGAGACTTGCAGTTATTCTAAATCCATTGTCAATTGGACTTCTTTTTTTACATTTAGTGTTTTGATACCCCCAGCTTTGGATTTAATTTGTTGTGTGACATTCATCAAATAGTTTTGAAGTTATGAACCTAGGCACTTCTACAAGAAAAAGCCCCTGATGAGCATGACTTCATCACATCATTCCAATTAACCTGTGGTCTTTGTCATTGTACCTTTGTATCTATGCAATTATAATCCTAAACATACTGAGTTCTAGTTTTACCAGCTAATGTTATTCAGGTGTGGACTTGCATGTGTCAAAATGGTTGTGTATATTGCTTTGTGTTTGGAAAATTGAGCCTGTATGTTGTGGGAGAAACATAAACAACCATGAAAATATTTATGTATAGTGTAAAAAAGAATTAAAATGCAAATAGTCATATACCTAACCTCCCAGGTGAGGAAACAAATCATTTTCAGTACCCTCAGAAGTCACCTGAATAACCCTCTATCGTGTCCTCCTCTCTTCTTCACTCTGTAAGGAAACTCTATGCAGACTTATTTACCACTCCCTTGTTTTCATATAGCTGCACCACCTATGAGTCTATTTTGTTTTTGCCTATTTTTGAACATTATGTAAGTAGAATAATACTCTGTGTATTCTGTAACTTCTTTCACTTACTGTTATATGAGATCTATCCATGTTGCTTCTTGGGGCTACATTTGTTCCTTTTGATTATTACAGTATTTCATTGTATGACTATACCATAAATTATCCATTCTGTTACTGGACATTTGGGTGCTCCTCAGTTTGCCTTTATGAATAATGCTGCTATGAACATTCTTTTATTTCCTGTTGAACATTTGTGAAGCTGTAGGTGCATCTTTAACTTAAAATATACTACTGAACTGTTTTTTAAAGTGATTGTAGATTGGGAAGAATTCTAGTTGTTTCATATCTTCTCCAGCACTTGATCTTGCTAAATTTCTCAATATTTTTCCAATCTGCTGGATATTTAATAGGACTATGGTTCTTTTAAACTGAGTTCCCAGGTTAATAATGCGGAGATGTATATTTTCATTTTTTTTTCCATTTCTTACATCAATTTGGGGGCAATATTTCATTTCTCCATAAAAAAAGGCATCTAATTTTTCCCTAATACCTATGATTTGAAAGATTTTTTATTAATAAATTCCATTTTAAGAATGTTTATGGGTGTAGCTTCTTATATTTGTATAGAATATATTTGTATACAATATTTGCATATTATTAGTAATTTGTATACAATACAAAATAGTAATTGTTAATCATGTAATTTATCCATCTGACTCTGCTTGTTTCTTTGTTTTTCTGAACCATGCAGCTTAGCATCATTACCTGTAACCTTGATGCATGCACTTTTAAAAAGAGTTCTGGGCCCCTGGCTGGAGTAGCTCAGTGGATTGAGCATGGGCTGTGAACCAAAGCATCACAGGTTCGATTCCCAGTCAGGGCACATGTCTAGATTGTGGGCCAGGTCCCCAGTGGGGGCCACATGGGAGGCAACCACACACTGATGTTTCTCTCTCTCTCTCTTTCTCTCTCCCTTCCCCCCTTTAAAAATAAATAAATAAATAAAATATTTTTAAAATTAAAAAATAAATAAATAATCCAGTGTGACAAATGTTGTCTTAAAAAAAAAGAGTTCTGGAAATGCTCAATGGGTCCTCTTTACTACTTCCAGGTCCACTTAGTGGTTTGGAGACCAGGCATTAAAATAGAAATTCAGGTTTTGATTGTTATCTATGTGTCTGATAATGTATTGTGTCTGTTCCTTTGCCTCAGTTACAGAATTGGGAGTTGTGCCATATTTGATATCAGGAATGTCTGGAATATTTTATTTAATTTCTTTTGGGGGTTAATTTCTTTGGAATACATTTTCAAGTGTGGAATTATTAAACAGTTTATTTCTTTTTACCTGGTATCTCATAGGTTAGGAGATGAACTAGATCAAATTAGCTATTTACCAAGTGTCTTTCACATACAGCTTTATTTAATATGCATTTTGTTATTTTAATTTGTAGGCAGAAGTAGTATAGATTTTTTCTTTTAAGTTGACTAAATGTTGAACTTAGGGACCTGGGTTTTAAAAAGTCAATTTCTTGAAAAATCATTTCTTAAAAGTCTAGTGCATATTTACATCTTGTCCTCAGAATATATATAATCAATTATTTAATTCCCTTATGTTCTACTGGAACAAATGACCAATTTATGAAGTTATTGAGAGAGTTGGTCAATGATGATGATTTATGGCTATGAAATCTCACACCTAAATTTAATGACACATGGAAAAATAAACTTGAGATGTTTCCAGATTTGCCTGTCCTCATTGGCTATGGAGGAAGGCATTGGTTACATTGATTGCCTATATTTGAAAGTGTCCTAAATTACTCTAATGTCATCAACATTCTGCATACTTTTTCTGGGATTGTTAATTTACACCACCACCCACTTCAGCTTAATTTATACAATAGATCTGGTTCTAAGGATCTAATACAGAGGCTCTCAACCTGGGGCAGTTTTGCCCCCTGCCCTCAGAACATTTGGCAATGTCTGGAAACATTTTTGGTTGTCACAACTGAGGAGAAAAGATATAGCTGGCATCCAGTGGGTAGAGGAATGCTGTTAAACATCCTATAAGCCTCAAGACAGCCCCCCACAACAAAGAAGTATCTGCCCCCAAATGTTAGTAGTGCTGAGGTTGAGAAATGCTCCTCTGGTATAAACAAGTTTCTTTTTCCTCTATTTCCTCCCCAGTCACTGTTATTTCCATGTTTTATGAGGGAATTATCAGTTCACATTCATGTTCCATGGGGTTCTCATATGATTAATATTGTTTAATCAGTTTTGTTGGCAAGATTATACACACACATACACAACACATATATGGAATAAAATTTGCCAATTTTAAGCATGTGGTTTGATGAATTTTGACAAATGTGTACAGTTGTGCAGCCACCATTATAATCACATTTAATATGTTTACATTTTAATTCTGTAGTTTCAAATATGCATTCACTAAATGATATTATATTCCAGGAAAAAAGGAAACAAAGTATTTCAGATACTGATGGGTAGCTTGTGACTGATAGATATATATGGTAATTCATGAAGGATAATGCCGTTGAGCTGGGTTCTAAATTTTACTCTATTATAATATTAATCTGGTGGGTGCTTTATTTCAGCTGGAGGGTCACATTTAGACCTCTGAATGATTGGCTTAGAGGATCATTGTACATTCTAAAATAGAAAATTTGTATTAGCCTCAGTTATATAGTACTGAGTTGTATGTCCACAAATTTCTGGATTCCTTTTGCATTTTGTAGATTTTTTTGTTTATGCAGGTAAAAGTAAACCTGTGTGCTTGATAGCAAACATAGAATATATTCATCTCTTCTAAAGAATTTCTAGAATGTTGGCTACTTTGGTGATTGAGTTTAATTTCAGTAAATAGTAGCAGTTGTCTGTGGTGAAGTGAATGGACACATTTACTTACATTGCTGAGCCACATTCTCAGGGGGTGGGAGTAGGGGAACTTTGCCTTAACCACTGATTGTTGTAATTGGAACTTGGGAGATTATTTGAGATGAGACTTGGATTGGGAATTGAGTCTGAGTGCTTGGCAGGTGTTTTATCTCCTTTAGTTTCTTTTCCAGTCAGGGTGGTATTCATATGCAGGGTTTCTTAATATACCCCAAGTTGAAACACAGAAAACTTGGAGGGCAAAGTGGTCAGCAGTAAGTACTCTTGACCTGTGTTCATATTATTGTGCTCTAATGAGAATATAACAATTCTTGTTTAATGGCAAAAAGAATGAGGTAAGAAATGGAGCATTGCAACATTTATAGGCATTTAACTACATTTTAATGCTATGGGCTATGGCTCAGAACCACCATAGGTGTCTTGCTGGTTTATTTATTTTTTATTCTCATACAAGGATATGTTTTTATTGATTTTAGAGCAAGAAGAAGGAGAAAGGGAAAGAGGGGGGAAAGAGATTGATGCAAGAGAGAAACATTGATCCATTGCCTCCCTTATGTGCCTCAACTGACCAGGATCAAACCCACAACCTAGGTATGTTTCCTGACTGGGAATCAAACCTACAACTTTTTGGTACATGAGACAATGCTTTAACCAACTGAGCCACCCGGCCAGGACAGAATCTTACTGGCTTTAATTGTGGGTTTATTTTAGGCAAACAATATCAACAGTACTGAAATGATACTCTGTGAAAAGGGAAAAAAAATGTACCCACACATTTAAAATGCTATGTTTGCTAGTTTTCTCTTGGCCTTAGGCACCAATCAAAAATTGTTTGAAAAAGAAGTAATGTTAAACTGTTCTGCCAATTCCACTATGTAATCTTGGGATCATTTGTGTCCCCCCTCATGGTAACCTTAGTATTTCAGAACACTCATGATGAAAGCAGTCTTCCAATCTAAAAAAAAAAAAAAAAAATCAGTACTCTTTCAGCACATTTCAAATGCTAAGAAAAGATTTTCTTGTGGGGGTGTTTGTTCTTAGTCCCTTCTTCCTTGGCCTCTTAGCCCAAGGTATCATCTTACCCACTGGCAATCAAGTTTCAAGACTAAGTGTCTTGTCCTGAAGAAGTGATATTTTGAAATGGCTTTATCTTTGTGTACAAGAAAGCGTTAATAGAATGACCCCAGTTTATTGATAGTGGGCTAGAACAGGGACAAAAATCTTAGACACTTAAGTCTCCATCTGTCCCTATTTTTCATCACTATTTACTCTTCTCTACCATTTACTTTCACTGTCCGTCTTGACATGGAGGATGTTTTGCTAATCAATTTGTAGTTATTTAGCCCCCAAGCCAAGACCAGGTTAGCATTAGAATAATGGCTTGGATATTCTGAGTTCAGAATTTCTTTTTGGTGGTGCTCAACCCCTTAGTTGGTTAGCCACATGATTGGCAATGAGAAACTAATAGGCCACAAGTTGGTGAATGCACTTAAAGAGCAGTGCAAAACTTTAAAAATCTGGAGGAATGAGACAGATTTGGAATCATGCCGTCTCAAACAGATTGGTGATCTTATATTTTTGATTCAACCAGAATTTTCCTGTCTTTATAAATTCTTTAAAAATAACATGAAATTGTCGTGTATTTTTCCACCTTGAGGGTCACTTATTTAACAATTTTCCTGTTGTTGCATATTAGGTTATTTCTAGTTTTTCACTAATAGAAGATTGTGATTAACAGCCCTGCACTTAAATCTTCAGCTTCACATTTCATTATTTGCTTAAGCTAAGTTTTTGGCAGAATAGTGTGAATGTTTTTAAATATTGAAAACTTTTGCTACAAGAGCTTTCAGAAAGTATGTTTACCAACACCCCCCTGCTAATATATAAGAAAATTTGAATGACAGCACATTCTTGCCATTTACAAAGATTTTTTAAATTTTAGAATTCATAGATTTAAAATGGCAAATTATTGTTTAAAGATGCCCATTTTATTCTCAGAGAAAGGAGGGAGAAAGACAGGGAGAGAAATTTCAGTCTGTGGTTGCCTCTTGTGTGTCCCCCACTAGGGACCTGACCTGCAACCCAGGCATGTGCCCTGACTAGCAATCAAACTGGTGACCCTTGGTTCCCAGGCCAGTGCTCAATCCACTGAGCCACACCAGCCAGGGCTAAACTGGCAAATTATATGTATGTTTAATTGTAAGGTAAAACTTTAAAATCTGTTTTTCTTTTATAAATTGTCTGTTCCTTTACAATGGCTATTTTACTGGTAGTGGTGTTTTATTGTTTTACGAGTGTGTATAGAGTAAAGCTAACAATCCATTTTTTGTTGCAGATTACCTAATATTTCATTTTGCTTGTAATTTGCGAGGTAAGAGTAATATAAACTATGAATTTGATAAAATAAAAAGTGAATTCATATATAGCTATATTACTATAAAGTAGGTTGGCATTAATGTCCATTTACTTCTCCGTAAGGACCTAAATGGACATAATCCCAAAACATTATTCTGAGAATTTCTGGTCTTGTCTGGATTCAGCTTTACTCTACCACTTTTATGACCCTTTCACCGCTTTTATTCTAACTGCCTTCAAACTCATGAGCTGGGTTGAAATGTCACTTTATTGTATTAACATCATCACTGCTAATTGCAGCAAGTTGTTAGTCTTGCTACTTAAGTCCTGATCAAAATTTCCTAATAAATAATGTGTTTTAAGTCTTCTCCTTAATTTTGCAAAGCCATGGGCATGTTTTACTGGGAATGCTTCATGTCTGTTTGCCTGGCCATGAATGTGTAAGATAGATGTTGCCCTCAGGGAGACTGTATTCCTATGGTGGAAAGCATGCTATAAATGTAGAAATAAAAGGTAGGATTTTGCCACACATATTTGTTCACTTCCTTAATTGTTTTAACAACTTTATTGAGGTATAATTGACACACAGTAAACTGAACCTATTTAAAGCGTACAGTTTAAGTTTGGGCATACGTGTATACTGGGGAAACTATCACCACAATTAAGAAAGTGAGTGTATTTATCATGCCAAAATGTTCCTGTGCCCTTTGTAATCTATCATCATGCCACTTCCCATTCCCCATTCCCAGGCAACCACTGGTTTGCTTTCTACCCCTAACATTTGCATTTTCCAGTAACTTACATACATGGAATCATTCAATGTATATTGATATTTTTTGTCTAACATTTTTCACTTCACACATTTATTTTGAGATAAACCCATATTGCAATATATAATTATTTCACTTCATTTTCACTTTAATTTCATTTAAAATTGATTCATTTTTATTCCTGAGTAGTTTTTCATTAAGTGGATGTATCTTCATTTGTTTACCCATTCATCTGTTGTTGGCATTTGTGTTTTTTTTCCAATTTTTGTCAATTAGCAATAAAGATACTATGTATGTTTATGTACAAATGTTATTATGGACATACACATTCATTTTTCTTCTGTAAATACCTAACAGTAGAATGGCTGGATCATATGGTAGGTATTTAAGTTTTCCAGAAACTACCAAACTGTTCTCCAAAGTGGTTGTACTATTTTACATTTACATGTACAGTTCTAGTTTCTCCATATCCTCACCAACACTAGGTATGGTAAGCATTGAAATTCTATTTATTTTAATAGATGTGTAGTGGTATCTCTTTGCAGTTTTATTTTGTATTTCTCTAATGTTTAAAGATGTTGAACATTTTTTCATGTGTTTCTTTGCATCTACATACATTCTTTGGTGAAGTGTCTTCAAATCTTTTGCCCATTATTTTTAGAGGGTTATTTTCTTTTTTTAATGTAGCAATATTTTTATTTTTTATTGTTGTTCAAATATAGTTGTCTCTATTTTCTTACAGTTGATTGTTAACAGTTCTTGATATGTTTTGGATATAAGCCCTTTATTAGATATATGAATCACAAGTCTCCTAGTCTGCCACATACTTTTCATTCTTTTAATAGTGTCTTTAGAAAAGCTAAACTTTTTCATCTTGGTAAACTTAAATTTATCAATTTCTTCCTCTAAGGTCATGCTTTTGCTTTCATATCTAAGAAATCTTTGCCTAACTGCAGGTCATAAATGTTTCCTCCTAGATGTTTTATACCTATTTGTTCTACCTTTAGGTCTATAATTCATTTTGGTTGTGTTTTCTATACGGCACAAAGTACAGATCAGAGTTTATTTATTTATTCATTTTTCATATTGATATCCAGTCATTCCAATACCATTTGTTGAAAAGATTCTCCTTTTCCAATAAAGAGCTTATTGTTTGTGGGAACTATGGGAAATTCTGGCCAGTGTTTCTAAAGATCTTTTTTTATGTCCTCATCCTTTCTTGGTTCTTTTTATTACAGAATGGTATTTAGAAATTAGGGTCTATTGTGGTAATTTGATGCTGGAGTATCATTGCTTCTAGGCCCTCTCAGTGGTTAGGACATATATGTAAATATGCTAACCATGCAAACACATGTGTTTTATCTCTTTCCTCTCTCCCTGTCTCTCTCCTGCCTCTCTCTGTTTCTCCCTATCCTTCCTTCTTTCTTCCTTTCCATCTTCTGTCTATCTATCACTCGCAATCAGGAGCTCATACTGATACCTTTGATTCTAGTACAATAGTAGACTTCTTTCTGTGATGGTGAGAAATCTAGCTCTCAGTATTGATACTATAAGTAAATACATTAACTGATTTCTTTAATTTTAGTGTACACAAAAATATCTTCAAAATTGCTAACTGATTCCTTTCTGAGAAACACATTCATTTACTGTTTGTCTTAACTTACAGTACTATTACATCAAAATACTGTTTTCATAGTCACAAAGCTAGTTTTTTTCTTCCCCACCTCCTTCAGTGTGGCTATATTATTTACTTGTGATACAATTGAGTTCTTTTGTTAGTGTTTATATTCCAGTTTACCCCTTTTCCCTAAAACACACACATTCTGATTGACTTTGATTATTTATTTACATTTTTGTTATGTTAAACATTACTATAGTTCTCAGAGTCAGGACTATACAAAACAGTATACTAGTAAGTATCACTCCCTCCTCATCCCTACTATCCATTCCCATTGCCCCATCCCTTCTGATCCACCCCCTTAGATAACCAACTTCTTTAGTTTCTGGTTTACCCTTGCAGTATTTCTTTTGCAAAATGAGATTTATGAATGTTTTATTATATTCCCTTTTTTCTTGCATGAAATATAGCATACCATAGATGCATTTTTACACTTTACTTTTTTTGCTGCAACACACATCACTTCATAGAGATCTTTATAATAGTCTGTTGTGTGGCTTTACCATAGTTTATTTAAGCACCATCCTATATATTGGCATTTAGGTTGTTTTCAATATTTTTGTAATTGCAAACAGTTTTACAATGAACAATCCTGTGCACATGCTTTTTTTTTTATTGCAAGTGTTTCCTTAGTGTACATTCCTAGAAGTGGGATTCCTGAGACAAATAGCCCTTTTTGTCCCTCTGTCTGAAGAACTTCTGATCTATATCAGAAAATAGCTTTTTTTTTTTTTGCATTTTCTTCCTCCCATGGCTTTGAGTGAAGCAATATATATTTTTTTACAGGAATGTAAATGAGGACTTTTCCTGGTGTGTCTGGTATTTCAAATACACTTCTAATATCTGTCATCTCTTGAGTATTAGATTCCAATAGTCATTCCTACCTGTTTCTTTAAATATCTCTTTTCATAGAGCTCTCTTACATATGTTCTAAAATGTTTTAGTTCATAGCTTGAGCTGAGGTTTGCTCATTGAAGTGTAATTATCAGTATTTTATCTTTGTCAAGTTTAAAAATAGAACAGAACTAGTGTTACATTAGTGATACATAGTTAATTGAAGACAGTTATTTTTTCTTAACTGCAACTGGTTCTGTGTGTGCTGAAAGAGACTTGGTTTAAAGAAGAAGACAGCTGTGGGAGTTCTCAAGTGGCATGGAAAATCAGACTGAATTAAGTGGTGAAGAACCCAATGTTAGTCTCACGTGGAACTTTGAGTCTTTAAATTGTTAAACACAAACTATCAAGTTGGAATCAATGGCCTGGAAGAATCAGTCTTGAGTATCCCGAAGGCCTCTTACTCCTTGCCTTCGGCAAATGTCTGGCCCTCTAAAGCACCAGTGAACACACTCTTCTTTTTTATCTGCTTTGTGGTTATTTTTGTAGTTTTGTAAATCTTTGTGGGAGACTAATGTTCCTCTGAATTATATCTTGGAAGTCAAATTTTTCACTGGGGCTTTTGCATCAAACTGCTCTTCTCCCAGGCTCTTTGCAGCCACATTTCCTTTCAAAATGACAGGTTGCTGGATCTGTACTTCTGTTACCCTTTATTTCACCAAGACATCTTTGATTTATGGTGTTGTGTCTGGGGGTAAGAGCACAGAGGCAGTGAGAAGCAAATGCCTTTGTCTACAGATAACAGCTTCCTAATAATCCTAGCTCTTATCTGCATGTTAAATGGACAAGTTGTGCTTTTGCCCGCTTGTTTGTCAGATGCCTATAAATGAAGCATTCTCTACCTTTCAGCTGATATTTCCTTTACTTCATTAATGCTGCCAATGGTCTATTGAGAGAGGAGAAAATTGCTCCCAAATCTGAGCTTCTATTTGGAAAGCACTATTGAGATCCTAGTGTACTTTGTTTTAATTTCTTTACATACTGATAGACTTAGGTAGGAAAATGAATGGCATTGTATATTCTGGGCTGTTTTAGCTGTGGAACTGTTGATATTGTGAAAGCACAGTTGCTTTTTAGTATCTAATATATACCATAAACTGAAGTGCTTCTTTTTTTTTAATCTAAGTAATTATCTATCCTCTGTTGGATGTAAGTCCATGTTGAGACTGATGAATTTCTTTAGTAGCTTTGCTACTCATAGTATGTGTAGCATCACCACCATCTGAGTATTGTTAGAAGTGAAAAATCTTCAGCCCTCACCCTGGACATCCTGAATCTGAATTTGCATTATTCATATGATCCCCAGGGAATTCTCAAGCACAGTAACATTTGAGAAGTACTAAGAATGAAGGTGGACAATTTTAGGAATCAGGGCATCTACTAGAATTTATTCCAGGTCCCTACCTCCCTCCCTCCCCCCTCCCTCCCTCCCTCCCCTCTCTCTCTTTCTCTCTCTCTTTCTCTGTGTGTCTCTGAAACAAGAACATGTTTCTTAATTCTCCAAAGCTTTGATTTTTGTGTCATTTAAAAACTGACTTTTAACTCAGTTTTTCCAGACTCACAAGAGATGAGCAAAGGGGTCATTTTGATATGGTATCTAAAGAGACATTTTTAAACCCATTGGAAAAATCACATACCAGTAACTAAAGATTTGGCATTGTTACTGATTTCCTCTGCTCACCTTCTAAAGAAGCTTTTGATGACTCAAGGCAGGGAATAATCTCTTAGAGATACAATCAATCCTCATTATTTGTGGATTCTGTATTTGTGAATTTGCCTACTCACTAAAATCCATTTGTAACCTCCAAATCAATACAGTGCTTTTGCAATCATTCACACACATGCACAGATTGGTTAAAAATTTGAGTCACTTGATGTGCACATTCCCAGCTGAGGTTGTACAAGGTGACTCTGCCTTCTTGTTTGAGCTCTCACACTGTAAACACATCTGTTTCAGTCTATTTAGTTGCACATTGATCCCATTTTTTCAGTTTTTTTGGTTGGCGATTTTACTTTTTAAAATGGCTCCCAAGTGTAGTGTTGAAGTGGTGGCTATTGTTGCTAAGTGTATGAAGGCTGTGATGTGCCTTATGGAGAAAATAGGTGTGTTACATAAGGTTCATTTAGGCCTGAGTTATTGTGATTTTGACCATGTGTTAATGTTAATGAACCACCAATGTGCAGGGTGGGACAAAAGTGGGTTTACAGTTGTTCATGTCAAACATACTATAATAATTAATAAATAATAATATAGAATAAACTGTGTTTTGCATATAACTGTAAACCTACTTTTGTCCTACCTTATATATTAAATAAGTGTCTTTATTCTTTTAAATTTTTTTTAAAAGATTGTATTTATTTACTTTTAGATAGAGGGGAAGGGAGGGAAAAAGAGAGAGAAACATCAATGTGTGGTTGCCTCTCACATGCCCCCAACTAAGTACCTGGCCTGCAACCCAGGCATGTGCCCTGACTGGGAATCAAACCCACAACTCTTTGGTTTAAAGTCTGGTGCTCCACCCACTTAGCCACACCAGCCAGGGCTAAATAGGTGTCTTTAAACAGAAATACACATAAAACAAAGTTATCTGTTAATTGGATAGCAAAAATGTTGTGACCCGAGTCTTTCAAGAACCTAACTCAGTATTTCCACAAGGAGCAATGGGTCAATATTTGTTAATTCATTATTTTGGTGACTTTATAGAACATAAATGCTGCAAATAATGCAAGTTAATTGTATGTTTAAAATCAGTCAGAATACTATTTAAATTAGGCATCATTTTCTGTCTTATAGATTGTGGTGAGATTATACAATTTCAAATAAAGATGCCTGGTAATTTACAAAAACATATCTCACCAATACTTGGAAGCTTTCTTGGGATTCAAGCAATAAGATAGGAAGACTTTGGCTTTTTGTAGGTGAAGTTACGTCCTTCTAGTCATGAAACAATTGTACTACAGTTGCTTTTAGACCACCGATTTGCATATGCTTGTTTTTGTTTGGGTCTGTGTCATCTTTTTCAGTCAACTTCACTGCATAAATATCACAGAAATCCATGCCCTCCTACCTGCACCCATGTTTCTTGTGCCTGCTTCAGCTCAGGTCCACATCATTTACTCTCTGGATCCTAGATTTTTGTTCCCACTGCATTACTTATAGCCCACTTTCCATTGCAGTCCACCTTCTAGTACAGTAAATTTGATCATATCTCTCCTTTGTGTGAAATCAATCAGTGGCTCACAGTTACCTTGGGATCAAACTTAAAATGAGAGTTGACCTTTAACTTCCTTGCCATTTTGCTTAAATTTGAAGGTAGTTGACCACTTGATACTCTTCCCCCTCTGTGCCTTTGCGTGCTCTGTCTCTCTGCTTCCCTTTCATCATCTACCAGGCAGTCACTTCCTGGTCTAAGATGCTGAAAATTACCTCTGGTTTGGGATCACAAGATTTAAAAAAAATTCCTCCTCCACTAGGAAGTGAGAACCTTGATGGAAAGGGATGGTTTTGCTCAGCTCAGTGCCACTGGTGCCTTCTATAGAAGTATTTGACCACAAAGTCACTGGAAGTATTAAATAAATGAAAATTTAGGGGTGAGTCTGATCTGATTAGTGTCATAATAGAGTGGCACTGTGTCAACAGCCTTGATCTGTGCCAGTTCTGATATCACTAGTATTTAAGGAAACCCAGTGTAGAATACATAATAAGCATTAGATCCTGGAAAATAAAGACATTTTGTGGGTGAAGAGATTAGCTCTGAAATACTAAGACAGTTGCAAGTTGTTTTATATGGATGGTTGTTTTAAAACAAGTGATGCTTGCCCTAGTTGGTGTGGCTTAGTGGATTGAGTATAGGCCTGCAAATCTAAGGGTTGCTGGTTCAATTCCCAGTCTAGGGCACATGCCTAGGTTGTGGGCCAGGTCCCTGGTACAGGGCAGGCATGTGAGAGACAACCACACATTGATGTTTCTCTCCTTCTCTTTCTCCCTTCCTTCCCCTCTCTAAAATAAATACATAAAATCTTTAAAAAAATAAAAAATAAAACAAGTGATGCTTAGTATAGCATTTGTTTGTTAGGAAGTAAAGGATGTAGAATAAATTAATGCAATAAAACACTGATATTCTAGATTTTCATTTCTCCTTTCCCTGATTCACACAATCAGTAATATATCAGTCAAAATGAATGAACTATTGTAACATAGAACACTATGGATGACTCTTATTAACACGGTAAGTGAAAATAAGTCCCTCAAGATTGTATGATAGGAATATATCAATGTTCAATACAAGATTCCAGATGGTGGTTACCTTGGGAGGATGATGAAGATTGGGAGGAGGAGATGGGGATGACCACATAGAGAGATGTAAGTCATTGTTCATGTTCTAGTCTCCATGGTAGGTAGTGGGTTTTGTGTGTACATGTGTGTTAATATAATAAACACAAATAAACAAGAGTATGATGAGTGGTCATGAACCAAGGATTTTGATCAGCATGAGTTATATAATTATTTTACCTGAGTTCTATTCTTTTTTAAAGTCTTTTTTTAAAAAACCTTTACCATTTCTTGAAAGTGAATCAAGCACATATATAAGAATTTTAAATAGTTAATATAGGGAAGAAGGTAAATAAAATGGCCAAATATAAAATGTAATATTAATGATTAATTCAAAGAGAGCAAGCATTGTGAGAATGAGAAAATAATGAGAACAATGCAAAAATAGCCTGTCTTATTTGAGTCAATAAAGTACTAGAGGTGTGGAGATGAATTGCAATCAGTTTGAATGGAGTCCCCCATTTTCTGGTACTTGTATTAGCTTGTCCTACATTTTGTTGGCAGCAGGAAGAAAGCAATGGGCACTATTCAAAGAAAAGCAACTGTGTGATTCTTGTGAGACAAATATGCATCCTATCTCTTCCATTTTGCATACCACAGAAAAAGAGCCTTATCTTCCAGTTTTATGAGAAATACCCTTCATTTGAAATGTTTTTGGTTTATATTTCTTCCAATGGTGTGCTCTCTTTCTCTCTCTCTCCCTCTTTTCCTCTCATGCTCACTTTCTCATCAATCCTAAATTCCTCTTTCTGCTAGAATCCTTGAAATCTCTCTCTAGGAGCAGTTGGTGCAAGACAATGTACATTTATTTCGATGGCAGCCTTTTCTAGTTTTCATGCCAGAATGTCTGACTTCACAATGAGCTAGTTTTAAGGCACTTTAGATTTCAGCTGATTCCCAGTATCAGACGTGAACAGACAGAATTCTATCAGAATTGTATCTCTATTTAGGCAGGAGCTTTAGTTACCCTCTTGGCAGAGTCCAGTGAGAAGAATTGAGCGTTGTGCAGATTCCTAAGTCATTTAAAAAACTATATCATGACTGCCTTCCTGTCTCCTTGGTGATATGTGGCCATTTTCCTCCTGAAAGAGCTATTCCATGTATTTTTAGTAACAGCAGGAGAGCATAGATATTTGGGTGAACTGTGTACCCAGCTGGAAAGCCTAAGCAGACAAAGGGTCTTAAGTTTCCCTTGATCTTGTTTGTCTCTCCAACCCCCGACTTTCTTTTTTTGTAGAGCACAGAAATGGAAGGCCCACTTGTGAAAAGCACCTCACTTAGGGCTTACTGGCTGCCATTATCTTCTTTGGCTCTTTGTTCTTGTTTTTCAATCTGCAAGGGACACTCTTAAGCTCTGCCAGCTGTTTGTCACTTCCGCAGATATGCTGTTTCTGTCACGTCTGCCCAACCCAGCTAAGGGTTGAATCTTACTCTTTAATGACCTATAAATAGGAGGCGCGAGAGAGTGTAATTTAGCAACATTTTTTGTGTTTTCCAAGCCTCGTTTCTCTTGTCTGTGTAGCTAGCTAGTGTCATAAACTTATTACCTGATTGAATTTGGATAATTTCTAACTAAAAGCAATGGTATTTTCTCCAAAGTAGCAGGAAAGCTGCCCTGTGTTCTTTGTGATAGTGGTAGGCACTCTCTCTCCTTTCTATCCCATCCTCTAAGAGGCCAGCCTGTGCTTTTTCACATCTTAGCAGAAGAGTTCCCAGAAGTAATGTACATGTACTCTTCATACCTCTATCTACATAGACTTTGCTAGGGCCCACTGGCTTACACAAGTCATATCATCAAAGCCCAGAGTCATTGTGGGAGGGGAGACTACACAAAAGCGTGGATCCAGGGAGGTGTGACTTTTGGGGTGTTAATTAGTCTCCCACAGTAGACTTTTGAGTTGACAAACACTTTCAGTAAAATGGATGCAGAGTTTCTGGTTGAGGGATGAGAGCTTAGGATGGAGGATAACTAAATGTCTGCAGTGGTGTGATGGCTGTGTTTTCTGAATGAGAAATACTATGACAAGTCTGGCTAAGTGTTTCTTAATGAAAAGTATCTGAAGTATAAAATCTAATTACTTTTGTGCATTCTTGATAAAATAAGGCACTAAAGCACTGAATAATAGTAAAGACTAAGGCCCTGGCTGGTGTAGCTCAGTGGATTGAGCGCGGGCTGCGAACCAGGCATCGCAGGTTCGATTCCCAGTCAGGGCACATGCCTAGGTTGCAGGCCATGTCCCCCAGAAACCACACATTGATGTTTCTATCTCTCTCTCTCTTTCCCTCCCTTCCCTTTCTAAAAATAAATAAATAAAATCTTTAAAAAAATACTAAAGACTAATAGACTAGTCTACATAAAAATAACTAACTCTTATGTGGTAAACACCATGAATAAACACAGAAAATACACTTGGGAAAATTATAGACAACAAACAAAGGGGTAATATTTCTAAAAAAATTAACAAGAAAGACAAATATGCCAATGAGAAAATCAGCAAGGGTCATGAATAGGATATTTGCAAAAGAAGAAATTTAAATATACACGTGGCTGACAATAAACATTTAAGAAAACATTTGTTTTAATCAGTAATCAAAGAAACACAAACAAATATACTCAGAAAGCATCAATTTCTGATATATTTTCATAGCAATTAAGGATAATAGAATAGAGAGATGGGTAGGAGAGTTGCAAATTTGGGGAAGGCCTCTATGAGGTGGTGCCATTGGAACAGAGGCCTGAATAAAGTAAGAGCACATGCCAAGTGCTCTGAAAGCATTCCAGACTTAGGTAAGAGAAATGGTGAGTTCCTGGGTAGTGCAAAGCAGTGAGAATTCCAGATAGTGTGTGGCTGCAACCACCTGACCTGGGGAGTTAGTAGAGAATATGTTGAGATATATACTGGCCTACACAAGTCATATCACCGAAGCCCAGAGTCATTGTGGGAAGGGAGACTATACAAGAGCATGGATCTGGAGAGGTATGACTTTTAGACTGTTAATTAATCTCGCACAGTAGACTTTTGGGTATGTATGTGTATATATATATACCAAAAAAAAAAAAAACCCAAAACCAGAATTATCTTCTTGAGGGCAGGCTGTTTGTAGTACAGGCTTCTCTTGCTAGGTCAGAGTTCTAGGGACCCATGTGTATCAGTATACCAGCTGGTATTGTTGTGAAAGGGTGCATTCAGCTTCAGTGAATTTTTTTGAAGACTCTTTCAACACATTTGCCTGTTTCATGATGGGTGATCTATGAACACACCTGCACACATGGTGCTGAGTGTTCAGCAGTTTTTGACCAAAAATGGCATGACCCCTGTGCCCCACCCTCCCTATTCACCTGATCTCTCCCTGAGCAACTTTTTTTGTTTCCTTGGATGAAAAAAGTCCTCAAAGGGAAATGTTTTGCCAAAACAAACAGACAAACAAAAACACAAGTACTAAAAGTCATCAAAATTGAGTTCAAAAGCTGTTTTGAAAAAACATCTCAATAGATGGCTTACATCAAATGGAGAGTACTTTGAAGGTAACTGACATTTAAACGTAAGAATAAATTCACAATTTTTAAAAATAAATTATTTTTTGTGGTCTCCCCTCATATATAGTGATGTGATCAGAAATAGTCAGTGTAATAAGAAACAAAGCAGGTGTCACAATCCAAAGGATGGGAGAAAATTTTGCAAATCATATATCTGAAAAGGGACTTGTATCATGAATGTATAAACAACTCCTGCAAGTCAATAATAAGGCAAATAATATAATTAAAAATGGTCACGGGGTCTGAATAGATATTTCTCCAAAGCAGATATCCAAAAGCCAATAAGTACATGAAAAAGGCTTGATGTCATTTATCATCAGGAAAATGCAAATTGAAATTACACTGAGATACCACTTTACACCCACTAGAATGTTTATAATTTTTAAAAAAACAGTGTTGGTAACATGTGGAGAAATTGGAATCCTCATACATTGCTGGGAGGAATGTAAAATGGTGTGGCTGCTTTGGAAAACAGTCCAGCAGTTTCTTAAACATCTACACATAGTTATCATGTGATCAGGCAATTCCACTTATTAACATATACCCATGAGAAATGAAACCATACTTCCACCCAAAGTGATATACATGAATGATTGTAACAGCATTATTCATAACAATCAAATAGTGGAAACAACCCAATGTTTATCAACTGAGGAAGGGATAAATAAAATATTCTATGTACATACCATGGAATATTTTTTGGAAATTAAAAGAATGAAGTACTGATTCATGCTACAATGTAAAAGAACTTTGAAAACATTATGCAATCACTAAAGACTATATATTGTATAATTCTATTTATATAAAATGTCCAGAATAGGCAAATCTATACAGACAGAAACTAGTTTAGTATTAGCCTAGACTTGGGTAGGGGAGGATTTGGAAGCAACAGCTAAGGAGTATAGGGTTTCTTTAATGTTACTTTAAAAATATCAACATGTTATTATGCATGAAATTAATCTTTTTAAAAAGGAAATATATTGTCCTGGCTGGTGTGGCTCTGTGGATTGAGCACTGGCCTGCAAACTGGCTGGTTGCTGGTTCAGTTCCCAGTCAGGGCACATGCCTGGGTTGTGGGCCAGTTCCCCAGTTGAGGGATGTGTGATAGGCAACCCATCGATATATCTCTCCCATATCAACCTTTCTCTCTCTGTCTTTCTCCTTCCCTTCCTGTTTCTCTAAAATAAATAAACTAAATCTTTTAAGAAAAGGAAATATAAGTAGGAATGTTTTAGAAAAATCAGTGACAAATTTAGAATACAATTACAAAGAGGCAGCACCTAGCTCAACTTAGGAGGGGGAGGGGTAGTTAGAAAATGTGTAAGATACATTATCAGTTGATTTTGGTCTTGGTACCTACAAAAACCACAGCTACAGCTTTCCTTGAATTATTAGTTCAAAGTTTTCTAGTGTAGTAGCTGATACGGTAAGAGAGATATTTTGATCCTTGGATCCTGAATCTAGAGTCCATAATATTGGTAGATTATGACTTGGAGGTGATAAGTGCCACAAAGGACATCTGCCCCCAATATTTCTGCTTCACCAGAAGCTACTGCTGTGACTCCCACACTCACCAGAGCCACTTTCAGAAGAGAAGCCTTTTTTGGAAAGATGCACCTAAATTGGAACTTGGAACTTTTTATTTATTTTTATTTGCCTTTTAAAGGCAAAAAAAGGTGGAAGCATTTTAAATGGCTAGGGTTTTTTATAGTATCAGTTTTATTGTAAATCTATTGTGATTAGAAATCAAGATAATTTATAGCATTATTTATATGAGGAAATGTGTCCAGGCTTCAAAGAAATAATTTTGTAATGAACCTTTTGGGAATCCAGCTTTTTGTGAGAACTGCCTACAGTTCAGAGCTTCTCTCTGTCTTGGTGTGGATGTGGAATAGGGCAGACTGAAAAAACAAGATAAGGGGCTTCAGTTCTTCTGGTAGATTCATGCATAGTCATGTTTGCTGCTCTGATGTTCTGGGAGCTAACGTACAAGTCTGCGCTTTAGCTGGTTAAATGTGATTTGCATGCAGTCGACATCCCTGAACTCCAGTGTGTGATGAATTTCATTAATCCAGTGATCTGTAAAAAAGAGTTTTAATTAAATGCTTCTTCATGCTCTAGAGATTGCATTGGGCTCCTCTCTATTGGTTTCCACAGTTTCTCTAGTGTAGTGATGTAAAAAGGAAAAGACAGGTAGGAATGAAAGATAATCCAGAGACCTGCAAGTACAATATTGCATATCTTGAAACAAGGGAAGTAATGTAACTTTATTTAGATGTCTCACTTAGAATAACTGCTCTTTTCCCCTCTATTTTTGTGAAGACAAAATATTATATCCTCACTGTGCTTTGGTTTCTTATTCTGTAATAGTAGTTTTCAATTAGTGTAGCTCTAATCACCTGCAGAGCTAGTAAACCTAGCTGGGGACACATTGGCCCCATCCCAGAGCTTCTGGTTCAATAGACTGCTGGTGAGGCCTGAGAAATTGCATTTCTAACAAGTACTGAAGCAATGCTGCTAAGCAACCACAACTTTGGTAGCATTTATCTATAAAATTCAGAAAGCCGCTTTTTCACTCCAATGTTCTACAATTCTCTGATTTCATGTTCTAACATCTGAGACATCTGCTTGAGACCAGAGTTGAGCACTGATCACTGAAATGCTCTACAATCTTTAGGACTCACTTTTTTTCCTGACTATAGAGTAACCAAATCATGGCCATGCTTAATGTCTACAGAAGGGTTGGTGTATAGTCTAATTTTGTGGGAAAGTGGAGAAGCCAATTCTGAATTGGAATTCACAAGATTAACAAGTGAATCTTGAATGGCCTCGAAACCCTAACATTGTGCTCCCTGTGTATCCCCAAACTCTGGCATCCCCTGAATCATGCCTGACTTAGCCTGGTCCCTGATGGAGAAGAAAATATGGGAGAACTGGAGAAATAAAGCAAAGGGGAGAAAGATGAGGAGGACAGAGAGTTATATAAAATAATTCAAAGTAAATTTTTTCCTTTATACTTTCATTTTTTCCATCCAAGTTTTATTTCATATTCTTTTTTAAAATTACTTTATTGGTGTTCAATTACAGTTGTCTGCATTTCCCCCCTGACTTCCTCCCACTGAAGCTAAACCTCCCTCCCTCCCTTGCTTCTACCCTCCCCCTTGGTTTTGTCCATGTGTCCTTTGTAGTAGTTCCTGAAAACCCTTCCCCCCACTGTTCCCTCCCCCTCCCCTCTGGCTATTGTTAGATTGTTCTTAATTTCAATGTCTCTGGTCATATTTTGTTTGCTTTTTTCTTTTGTTGATTATATTCCAGTTAAAGGTGAGTTCATTTGGTATTTCTCCCTTACCGCCTGGCTTATTTCACTTAGCATAATGCTCTCCAGTTCCATCTTTGCTGTTGCAAAGGGTACGAGCTCCTTCTTTCTCTCTGCTGCATAGAATTCCATTGTGTAAATTGGGGATACTACGCTTTTAGTTCCTTTAAACATTTGTTTTTATATGCAATTCACACTTCTTAGAGAGTTCTTGAGAGACAATTTAAAGAGGACAAAGTAGGGGTAACTGAACTGTTAGCACATACCACAGTTATGGTCTTGAAGACCTAACCTTCCAAAAAAAACTTGACTGCTGACCACCCCAACCTAGTATGGGCATGCCTCACTTCAGAAGACAATATTTGGTTTTAAAGTGTTTACTCCCTACTGCCTTTGTTTTCTGACCATTTCATAGTGGATAAAAGCTGTGGGTAACTTTCTTTTCCTATGTAATATTCCTGAAGCTCTTGGGAAATGTGGGAGAATTTAAAACATGATCTCTGTTCTTTATTATTTTATATTTATTATTCAATATATCTGTATTACATTTTATTTTAAGATTTTTATTTTGTATTTTATTTATTTACTTAATTTTACCAGCCATACATAATCAGATAATTAGAAATTACTGCCCAAAGGAAAATGCAAAATCTTATAAAATACCCACAATCTTATTACTCATAGATGACTTCCTTTAACATTTGGAGTATATCCTGTCCTGTCCTATCATGTCCTTTCATACATTTTTCTGTAATCAGTGTCCTTATTTTTTACAAAAGTTGAGTCCTATTCAAATAATTTAACCACCTTTTTTTGCTAACATTATTGCAGATATTTCTCCATTTTGCTCAATAAGTTTCTATGCCACAGGAATCCTCTAAGTAATCAGTGTTCTATGATACTTTTGTTCTCCTTTTTTTTGCTATTAAACAATGCAATGATCTTCTTTGCATATGCATTTTTACATATGTGCCCCGTTAATTCCTAAGGATAAATCTTTTGAAGCTGAATCCTGGGGTTAGAGGATATGCACTTTGAAAATGCTTATGATACTCAGTGCCAAAATGCCCAATAGAAATGTTAGGCCTGTTCACACACTCTCTCAGCAGTGTCTGATTAATGTGTATGCCTCAAGATGAGTTTTTAATATTTTTAAGATGCTGCTTCATGACATTAGTGAATTTAAGTGTTGGTTTTTGAATGAAAGTATTAGCAAGCTGGATGTATTTGAAGTGTTGCTGGTGAATATTTGGAGCGCTCTGTTCACACAACCTTTTCTGCAGCATTTTTGCACTGCTTTAATCAACCTGTTCTATTATTAGTGGAAGACAGTTGGCGAGACTATGAAATGTTTACCATTGGACTTCCTCTGTGTTTAGGAGATGCATGTATGAAAATATCTTTTCTCAAATACTACTTTATATTTATTCTTGTAGTTGAAAGCCCATGCAGCCAAATATCTGTCCACACATACATTTCAAGACTATATTCAGTTTTGAACTCCTGTTTTAAATATCTTTTAGAATTAATGGATTTTTGTGCATGGTGCTTGGCATACAACATTAAAAAAAATAAAGTTAGAAAAAGTCAGAGATCTGTTTCCTACAATAGTACAGAGAATCCTTTGAAAAACTACTC
>PVIA01009188.1:0-63461 GCA_004024845.1 Tonatia bakeri | reverse complement strand
GAGTGCGCACAGGCCAGGAATGGGGCCAAGACTCTCGGCGGCAGGAACCTGGCTGCAGGGCGAGGGCAACCCCAGGACCGAGAACGCAGGAGGCCTCCCTTCTGATTGGTCGGCACCTGGCCTTGTCAGTTTGTAAATGTGTCGGATATCAATCCTGGCAATAAGTGCATCTGCTGCAGAAAGAAAGTTTTCCAAGATTGCTGAGGGGGGGCTATCACAGCCAACTGGAGCAGTGAGGACCGCTTCCCAGAGGAAGGGCCACTGAGCGAGTTCTCACAGAGAGGCAGGATTTCACTGGGAAGAGGACGATGGGGTGCAGGAGGGCTAGGAGAGGAGGTGCAGGGGCGGCTGACCGTGCGGGTGGTCATGGAATTGGGGAGGAGTGCAGCGTGGAGAGAGTGCAGAGATGGACGGTGTATCAGTTATCGATTATCGCTGCGTGACAAACTGCTCCAGGATGTGAAGGCTGAGCACAACAATCATCCCTCTTGCTCATCGATCCACAGCTTGTCTTTGTTTCACTCAGCGAGGGCTTACCCGGGGCAGGGGGGTCCACTTTCACGATGACTCTGTCCCATGGCTGGGACATCGGAAGTGGCTATCCGTTCTCCCTCGTGTGGCCTTCTCGGTAGCCTTCGCTTCCTCACAGCTGTGAGGCTGCAAGAGTAAACATCGCGAGAGGGCCAGGTGGAGGACGCACCGCCTTGTATGAGCTAGCTTGGGGAGTCATATTATCACTCCCGCTGTGGTCACTAGCTCCCCCAAATTCGAAGGCAGGGAAAAGAGAGTCCACCTCCCAATGGGAGGAGTGTCAAAGTGTTTTGTAAGAAGAGAATGTGGGAAGGGAGGTATTGTTGTAGAGTATTTGGGTAAATACATGTAGGAACAAGCTCGAATGATGCATTAAGTAGTAACATAGAGCGGTTTTTAAAACTAGATGATTTCATTAGTTTCAAATAGAAAAAACAAACACGGCTCTTCTTTGGCAGATGAGGAAACAAATCTGGAGAGTGGAGCAGAAAGGCAGACGTGCCGTGAGTTTAGTGCAGCTTTGGCCTCAGAGCCTCTCCCTGGCACCAGAGCCTTCTCCCAAGGCCCTAGGAGGGACCCGGAGTGTGTCCCTGTGTGCGCGTCCTGTAAATGTTCAGAGGCAAGATGTCTTGACTGCAGCTGGTTAAATAAACTGTACTTTCCCCCCCGTCAGCCCCTCCCTCCGCCCATCACATTCATCCTTGAGTCACTGGAATGGTTACGGACATTGCAGAGACCAAGTTAGGGGGAGACGGAATCACGGGATGCATTTCATTTTGGCGGAGTGGGTAACTGACTCGTGGTTTTCAGTGACTTCGGCATATAGTTAAGTCACTAGTGAGCTTGCTGAGGTAGAACTTACTTCCAGGAACACCCTCTGGCTTACTGGCTGACTCAGCCAGCACTGCGGTGCTAGAGTCCAGGACAAGAGGTTACACTGCGACGGGACTGTGTCCTGTGCTGTCCGGAACCAGAATGAACACATGTGGGTAGTGGAGGAGAAACAAAGTCTGAAATGCACGTAACCAGAAGCTAGTCCGTGGGGGATTCTTCCAATCAGGAAACAACTGCTGTGCCCGCCCAAATGCAGCATAAATGCAAGAAGAGCAGGCAAACGTTGTGATGCAAGTTACTAAGACGAGGCTCTTGCCGGAACTCTCTGAAAGGAAGGCTGGAGCTCAGCACCGCTTACAGTGAAAAGTTCACGATGCCTGCACTGGGTTTGCAGGTAATGGAAGAGAAATAAGGCCACCTGGTTGTCACCATGAAAGAGGAACTTATGGAGAACAGGGATGGGGTCACAATCGTTACCAACTCACCAACAGAAAGCCCCATATTTTACATGACCCTGGGTGGGGGTACGAGAGTGCAGGGAGTGACCTCTAGCTGGACACACTGCATAGGACATGGCTTCTGATCTGCATGATGTAAAGTAACGTAGAATGGAGCTCACTCAGGCCAGCTTACCGTGTAAAACCAACAACAGAGGGGGAACAAGGCGTTCCCCACACAGTGCAGCCGCTGTGTCTCCACTGTCTGTTGGCATACAACATTTGTGACTCAGGATGGAACGCAGGTAGCCTGCTTGGGAAGAGGACGGGTGGGAAACAACTGTGGAAGTCCTGTGCTTCGCGCCAGGGCAGAGACCAGAGAAGCCCAAGTGGAGAGGCTCGGTGGGACAAGCAGGATTCTGAGTGGGCTGGGGCAGGGCGGCCATTCCCAGTGCATGCTCCAAATAACAGCTGGGCTGGAATCATGGTGCAAGGGGTGAAGGAACTTGGTGTTTGAGAGGAGCAATCTGAAACGCACAATGATAATAATAACCACTATCATCTTTGAGAAACCTGGATCAAACCTTCCCCCCAAATTAGGTAAAACGACTTGCATTCCTGATGAGGCCTTTGCAAGAGAGAGACGACCTTAGCTGTGCTTGGTAAAGGTCACGGGACCCATGACCTCAGCAGAAGTGGTGGAGCTGGGGTTAGATAGGTCAGGGCAAGGAGTGTGGTAGCAATAGTGAAAATGAAAGGAGAAGCAGGAGTTAACAGAGGTCAGACTGAGACTGCCACAGTGATGACGGGAAACAGTGCGTCTGTGCAGAGACAGGGCGTGGTAAGGGGTGGCGGTGACTCGAAGTCCTCTGCGAGGACAGGTGGTGGTACTGGCCTCTCGCCGCAGCCCAGTCCTCCCCGTGTGCCTACATCACAAACGCATGGGCAGTGTCCGATGCTGGTTTTCCCACCCGGCTCCTCCCCGTCTCTGCCCCATGCAGGGACCACACTGAGCCTAGAAGTCGTTTCCCAGCTCCCTCTATCTTTCCCACCCCAGGCAGCCCTGGGCCCGGTAGATTGCTCCCTCCTTTCGGAACGTCCCTTCCCTGTTTTGTGACTTCTGTCACCTGTATTATTGCCTAGTCTCTCCCTCAGCTTCTTTCCAGTGACTGCCGGTGACTCCTCCCCCGTTTCTCAGGCCTTGACTGGGGGCGTCCTAGGATGCCTATCCTGGTCCTCTGGGCTTCTCTCTTTATGCTGGACACAACCTCATTTTAATTTTTCAAATAAGTACACTTGCTAAAATAATCACCAAATCTACAATTCCAAAAAGCCAGCCCTTTTGCCAAAGCTTCTAGTACATACTCCTTGATGTATTATCAGCATTTCACATTCAAAATATCCAAAATGTAATTAATCCTCTGACCCCCAAACCCAACCTCCTCCCTCACTTCCTAATTTCTGGTTGTGTTATCACCCTTCTCAAATTCTCCTAACTTTGTGCCTTCGGGCTTTCCTTTCCCTTCGCCCTTTACACAGCCACCAAGTCCTATGGATTCACGCTGCCACATTTGTAAATTCATTCCTACCTGTCTCTCCTAATCCCAAGAATTGAAAGCCCTTTCATTACATCTCTTTAGGGAATAGTCTGCTACCCATTTTTCTCTGACTTATCTTCCTTAAACACTGCTTTGGTAGCAGTGGTAGCAGTAGTATCATATATTAAGTGAATACTATATGCCAAGTACTTTAGTAGAAGCTTTAAGTACAGGACCTCATTTAAGCCTCTCAACCCCATGAATTGATACTACTGTTAAACACATTTTCCAAATGAGAAAACTGAATCTCAGCAAGTTTAACCCTGTTTCCCAGAGTCATACAGCTAACATGGAATACGGCCTTCGACTCATATTTTGTTGAAGTCCAATGTTCATTGCTCTGCATATGTGCTAAAAAAATCTACAACAGGCTCCCGTTACTTATCAGGTCCAGCATCCTTATTCCACATCCAGTGGAAACACAGAGCAGGGGGTCAAGGAGGGGGAAGTCTGGCAAGTCCACCCATGTCAGGCTCCCTCTTCCTCCCAACCAAGATCAGACAAGAATGAACAAAAATTTAGCTTCAGTTATTTGGGGGTGAAGAGGGGATGTAGAAATGAGGCAACTGAGGGCTTTTTACATTGAAAACCCATGCTATTATTCTCAGTTTTTCTCTGTTGAAGGAGGAGCCAAAAGTTAGCAACCATTTCTTGGCAGAGACGTGTTGAGTCAGTAAGTCTACTAACCTCTGCCTGATCATTTCAGATCAGCTTTGTGAGTCTCTAGAAGATGTTTCACGGCCTAGTGTAGGTAGAGAGAGAGAGCCAAAACAATGATTCAAAAGGGACTGTAGGGCTATTTTTAAAGACATGAAATCCTGACATTTGAAAAGCCAAGCTCTTGATCTTCTGAACACTGATGTGAACTACCCTTAGAATGGGATACGGCATGAGCAGGGTTTACAGAGTCACTGCATTCCGGACGCTTCTGGAAGCCAGAGAGCCCAAAGCAGAACAAGGAGAAGAGCAGGATGGCAGATGGAACGCACACCGCAGGTCTCTGTCGTTCCTTAAGTCCTGGGCTGTACCCTCCCCAGCCCCTGCCCCCGCCCCCTGCCATCATCCTTAGCCCTGTTCTCTGCATTGCTGGGGAATGAGTTTCCACCAAGGGAGAGAGTCCGTCTCAAGCCAATATTGCTTTTTCCTAATTGTTTCTCTTCTTCCACGTATGTTTTCCCCATATCTAATAATAGCATACTCATTGGGAGGAATTTAGAAAATGTAGAAAGGGCCAAACAAGAAAGAATTCCTATCTTAGTATCTCTTCTCCCCTGCTCTAGAATAAGGGGCCATTTGTCTTACTCACCAAAGTCAGTCCCCAGACCGCAGAATAGCAGCTGTCACAGAGTCTGGGTGCCACAAAACACCCTGGCCGTGTGAATCAACGCACACTTTTCAATGAACCAGTCAGTATCCAGAGATTACATCCTAAATCTATTTATACACTATTCTATATTTCAAAGCATGAATTTTGCTGTAAACCTTTGTATATAATTTTTTCCATGCATTTCTTATGGTGGTAAAATACACCTAACAAAATGGACTGTTTTAAGCATTTTCAGTGCGCAGTTCAATGCCATTAAGTACATTCACAATGTTGTCCAAGCCCCTCCCCCAAACGTGCTCAGAGCCTTTTCACCAGCCCAAACAGAAACTCTGTTCCCATTGGAAGGTGTAACGGCCCCTCCCCTCACCAGCCCCTAAACCTGGACTCTGCTTCCTGGCTCTATGAATTTACATACTCCGAGTACCTCAGATCAACAAAATCATACCGTATTTGACCTTTTCTGTCTGACATTTCACTTAGCATAATATTTTCAATTCTCCCCTATGTTGTTGCATATATCAGAATTTCAGTCCCTTTTAAGGCTGAATACTCTTCCATTGTATGTCTATAACACATTTTGTTTATCCATTCATCTAATTATTGATGAACATTTGTTTTTTTTCCAGAATATACAGTTTTACATTTCCTTGCTTTCACTTTATAATATTTTATGAGCATTCTTCATTTTATTATGTATTTCTTTAATATAGAATAAATGTTTATATGTTATAAACATGTAAAACTAGTTATTATCATAATCATATATTTACCAGTTTTATTATTTTATTTTTGAGGATACGTTTTATCTATCTGAGTGACTGTCTCCCTATAGGTGTATAATAGATTCTCAAATAAATTTTCTGCATTTGAACATTTAGGCTATTGCAGACTTTGGCCATAGTCAGGCTATAACACCCTTGGACACAAGACTTTGTCCAAATGTATGATTGATATTATTGTTTTCTAAGGATAGATTCCTAGAGGATGAGTTACTGTGGCAATCACCTTATATAAACCTCTCCTGATGTTTTCTCTTCAGTGTGTTTGTCAGATGGTTCCCCAGAAAGGAGCATGGCTCTCCCAGTGCTCATTAGGGTGGGCAGTGTGTGCTTCCCAGCACTGAGTGGTACCATTTGAAATGTCTTTGCTAATTTAACTGACTGAAAATGATTGGCTCACTTTGTATGCGACAGTCACTCGACCTCGCTCAGACTGCTCCCAGCACCTCCGGGACACGGGCTATAGAGGAATCAGTGGCAGTGGAGGTAACATAGGAATTAACGAAAGAATAGTTCTTAAACAGAAAACTCCTTGAAGTATAAGCTTGTGTTGAAAGATCAGTTTTGCATAAATTATTCTATTATTTCCTGCCTCAAAAGTTACATTGCATGTCATAGATTTCAAGAGTATTTTAACTTTGAGACTTTATAATCAGTTCTTTAGGATCACTCTGAACTGTAAAAGCCAATAAATACTTTTTCTTTATAATGCAATTGCAAAAACAGAAACAATCTCCTCCCTGAAAGGGCGGGGGGTGGAACTTCTATAAAGCACATGGTTTTTTGTTTTTGTTTTTTGTCTAAAGGAGAGACAACTGTATAAAACATAAGACCAGCTATTACAACAGCAAGACGTGGAAGGAAGTGAGAAGTGATCATTCACAGCCAAAGGAAACAAGAGCCATTCGATCTCTGGTTGCTTTCTACTTCCTCAGCAAACAGTTGAGTGCTACTTAGTGTTTGGGTAAAGTAGGACTGCACACCTCAATAGCCCCTAAATGTATTATAGTCCTGGACCACAGAGTGATAATTAGCAGATAGTTGAGTTATTTAATTGGCTTATATTCAGTGCAACACTGAACCTGTAAAAAAGAGAGAACAGTATTGAAGTGGGATGGAAATCCGAGAGCACATTTCTACCTCCCACCCAAAACGTCCAGAAAAATACCCTAAAACACTAAAAGAATGAATTAAGGAGATATAGAATAAGAAGTGCAACCCAAAAGCTTAAAACCTTAGGAGAATTCATGAATGGTAAGAGCAATGGGATCACATTAACTGAGGAAACCTGAATCAGAAACACACGCAGGAGGAGGTAGCTGTGGAGTCAGGAGAGCTCCTGGAAGAAGTCCAAGTTCGGAGTCAAGGGAGAGAAGAGAAGTAACTGAGTGATTCAGCAACCTCACCACGGAATCGCCGAGGGAGTGTGGGCAGCGGCATCAGCAGAGCTCAGCACCGGCTACGGCGAGCCGGCCCGTAGGGCATGGGGTCCGCGCCGCTGTCCTTGGTGAGGTCTGAGATGCCTGCTCGGTGTCCGGATGGGGGTGGCAAATAGGCCAGTGCAGACCTGACTGTGGAACTCAGGGGAGACAGCAGGGCTGGAGAGACAAATTTGGAGTCATATACATGGTATTCAAAGCCATGAGGCCACATGAGGCCACATGAGGTCACATGAGGTCACTGAGGAGAGAATGCAGGAATGAATAAGGCAGAGGACTGAGCCCCAGGACAACCCTACACGTGGATGTCAGGTTTTTATCTATGTGACACTGAAACAACCAGTTTGTTTGATCAGTTTTAAGTCTGTGAAAACATTAATTGAAGGGGTCACTGATGGTGGTGTAAAATGGGGTTTGCCTCCCTGGAGCAGGACTGAACCACACACTAGTCCCTACGAAAGCCGGGACACAGATGGGGTGACTGGGAGCCCTTTCAGGAGAAGAGGCTGCATTTGCTCATCTTTGTATATCTGAGCTGCTACACAATAAATGCTTATTTCATAAACAGATCTATACATAAACTTCCCATTGTTGGGGGAGAATTTAGACAAAATTTCTAATTGTTATGAAATTTTTCTCCACCTGCCTCAGACATCTGCCCTCCATTTTGCTCCTTTTGCAAGCAGTCTACCTTTTAGATTTAAAAAGTCTCCTTTTTAGATTCAAAGACCCTGAAATAATAAGGGGAATCCTTTCTTTTCACCTGCCTCAATATTAAATAAATATCAAACGATCATTTTTTTTCTAAATAGAAATGAGTATTTCTAATCTCCGAGCTGCACTGAAAAGAAGCCCCTGGACATCGCTGGTGGGAATGTGAATTGGTGTGGCCACTCTGGAAAACAGCACTGAGGTTCCTCAAAAAATTACAACTAGCACAATCCCGTGACTCCACAATTCCATGTCTAGATATTTAGCCAAAGAAAATAAAAACACTAATTCGAGAAGATACAGCACCCCATGTTCACTGCAGCACTGTTTACAACAGCCAAGACATGAAAACCACCTCAGTGCCTGCCAGTGGAGGGGTACGCACAGATGTGTGTGCACACAGTGGAATACTACTCGGTCCTCTGCAATAGCATGGATGGGCCTTGAGGGCATTATGCAGAGGGAGATAAGTCAGACAGAAAACAACGATCACCACATGATATGATCTCACTCAAATGTGGAACCAAAACAATACCAGCAAGACTAGAATTCATACATATTGGTGCTGGCCAGGGGTGGAGTGCGAGCGGTAGACAACAGGGTGCAGGGAGTTAAAAGGTACCAACTTCTGGTTTTAAAATAAACATGCCCTGGGGTGTCATGTGCAGCGCCGTGACTTCAACTAGTGATACTCAGTTGTGTATTGAAGGTTCCTAAGCAAGTGGACCTTAAAAGTCTTCATCCCAAGAAAAAAAAATTTGTAACCATGAGGTGATGGAGTTAGTGAGACTCCTTGTGTCAATCATGTCACAACAGATACAGATACGGAGTCATTATGCTGGACACCTGACAGTAATACAATGCTCTGTGTCAATTCTACCTCGATCTAAAAAAGAATGACTTTTGAAAATAGATAAATATTGAATTAGCATTTTGACTGTCAGGCCAGCTACTTTTTCCCGAGTGGAGATGTGCCCTCCACGGTGGTCTCTGGGTTTCATCTCATTAAGGGACCCAGCAGTTTCCTGGTGCCGTTTTATTGAAACAGTAACGATGCTCACATCCTCTCAGAATGCTCATGTCTTGATCATAATCGTAGTACAGGGCAGATGCTGCCCTGTATTACGCTACTTACGCTGGCTGCAGTGGGTGGCAGCATCCATCTTGCAAAGAGGGGAGGGGAAAACAGACAAGAAAAACATGCCTAAGAAAGGAAAATGCATGGTGGAACATTTTTATGGCAATAAAGAGAGGCCTACCTCATAATTCTTTATGACATCAAAGATTTCCATTTTATGAATTGAATTTATAACAACTCGCTTAATCCAATCCACCTCTTTGGACATTCAGTTTTCTCCTATTATAAACATCTGTGGCAGACAGTTTTTTACTCAAGTCTGAATGTTTTCTTGATACAAGGTCCTACAAGAAGGATCAGTAGATTAAAGGATATGCATTTTAAGGGATTTATAGCCCGAACTGCCCAACTCGTTTCAGAAATGTGGCGCCAACTTATACTCCCATTATCAGAGACCCTTTGTCCTACACCACCGCAAATTTAGGGTATCATCTTTCTTGGAAATATTTGTTAATTATGTGGGTGAAAGGTAGCTTATTGTTATCATAATTTATATTTCTTTGCTTGCATTTTTCACATTTTTATTCTGGTCCAATTAACCAAGCTGTTGAAGAAGCAACAAGAAAACTAGAACCTGGTGCCTCTTCTTTTTTCTGGGGTGCCCTGTACAGGGGTTGATTCTATCCCACAGGCTTGTCCCAAATGTCCCTGGGGACCCCGGGCAGCCGCACAGCAAGGCACTGACAAGGCTGAGAACCCTGAGCCTGTTTCCCAACCGCAGGCTCTTTGCACTGAAACTGTGGTCTTTCATAAGACAGCAGAGTGGTGTCTTAAGGCTGAAGAAATACAGCTCTTTTAAGCAGAGTTCACCTAATGATGAAACTCCTTTGCTACCGGACATGTGGCCAAGTACAAATCAGAATGTGAAACTGCCAACGCCATGAAAAACAGTTCCAACTGCAAGAAGCTTTCTGGGCCAAAGATCGATCCAGATCCTACTCATCGCACATGTCCTCCAGTGATTCAGCAGACACTCCCGACCTCTGTGGGGAGGAAAGGCTCCTTTGCCTGCAGTAGGCGGGCGTGGCTAATTCTCGCACTCTGGGTTACTGACCGCAGTGGTGGGAGCTGCGGCTACCTCGCGGCGTCTGCGCATGCGCACCCAGGCCTGCAGCACAGTGGACAGAAGATCTTTTTTGGGTTGTAGAGAATTGCAAAGGACAACCTATCATGGCTGTGAAAGCATCCAATGGCACTTTGTCACACAGGTGAAGTGCTTCGGTTTTCTGGATGAAAACTGAAATCGTCGGACTGCATACGGCCATCTTTTTCTTTAAAAACGGAGAGAAGCTCCTACTTCCAGTTCAGGCAGGGCATCAAGGATGGCAGAGGGGCGCCTGTGCTTTGAAGTTGAGCACTCTGTGAGACAAGGGAGGGAGGACAGAATGCTGATGACACGCAGAGACCAAGCCCAGGGAAGGGTGGAAAACGTCTGGCAAACAGTCAAACCCAACCAAGCACTTCACTTACACCCACCTGCGCTTCCACCATCATGTGTCCATGTCAGCGTGGCTCCCCCTCCCCCGCCCAGCATGTGGCTTCCGTGACCACCCTCAGTCTGTCCCTGCGGCAGCCCAGCCGGGACAGCCCCTTCAGGAGAGAGGACCACACTGTGTCCCGGAGCCAGGAGGGACCTCAGAATGTGCCTGCCACAAACTCCTCATCCCGGGTTTGTCCTAGGCAGTTAGACAGGCACCAGCAGAGCAAGGGCATGGGTCAGGCACAGAAGGTCCCCAGAGTGAAAAGTCCCTGGTGACTAGCAGCGGGCAAAGCTGGGAAAACAAGGACCTTGCCCCCAGGGTGGCCTTTCCTCACCTGGCAGATTGCTGGTTGTGTGGCTTAGACACCCTGACCTTTCTCCCTGGAGATAACACCTAGGCCTCAGTTGTGTTTTGGCTCCAGGCCCAGACAAGCAGCAGAACGGGGCAGGGTACGGGGGGGACACCAGAACGGGCTGCATTGACTAAGGACCCCCACCCCTGCAAGAGAGAGACAAAACCCTCAGGACAAAGGGCCCAGTGCTTGCTCTTGCTCCCCAGGAGCAAGCCTGTGCTCCCCCTTCCCCTCTCCTCCTTCCACAGGTGTGTGTCCCCTAAACTCTAAGCATCCCCGGGAGACTCGAAGCCAGGGGAGTAGCAGGCGGCAGCAATACACCCCAGGCTAATCCCCTGAACCTGTCTCCAAGGCCCCCTCTTCTCTGACTCCCCAGGAAGCCAGAGCAGCCCAGCCCAGGCTCTCCCATCGCTTCCATTGCTTCTCCTACCCTAGGCCCTTCCTCGTTTCACTGGCCCTAGCTTTAACCAGTGTCCCATCTGAGTGTGCTTTTGCTGCGGCCAATAAATTCGTGCTTGCTTTACCACACTTTGTCTCTTGACTGAAGTGTTTCCTTCAAGAGGACAAGAACCGAATTCTTGTCATCTTACTGGTAACAGATTCCCAGGCAGCCCAGAGGAGAGAGCAGATGCATTGGACACCCAGCTGGGCCACCCTCCCTCTACAATGCGCTCCTGCCACCCACTCCGGGGCCTCTCAAGCCCCCTCTCCTGTGGGGTGCTCCTCTGTTGGAGCAGGAGGAATCCTTAACACATGTAAAATATGTTTACAGATGAAACACAGGGTGTCTGGAACTTCCAGGGGCGGGGTGACATTAATGGGGACATAGATAAAACAAAACTAGTTATGAGTTGATTTAAGTTGATAGCAGATACATGCAGCTATTTTACTCTGCTGTCTACTTTCATCTGTTTCTTTTTAATTATTTTTTTCAATTATAACATAGCAGTCAGACATTTATATAACTTACAAAGTGATCATCCTGGTGAGTCCAGTATGCATTTGACACCTGACATAGTTATTACAATATTACAAACTATAGTCCTTTACTTTCACCTGCACTTGAAAATTTTCATAATAAAATACCTTTTAAAAGTCTTTAGACAGTAAAAATATAAAACACAAAAGAACTCTCTAAAACTCAGGACCAGAGGAGCTCAGAGGTTCCTACAGGGCACTGGTCTGGTGCCTCGCACATGGCTTTCGGTCACTAGCTATGGACGGTGGTGATGACGATCATGACAATGACATGTGCTAGGACAGGTAGGTATTGAGAAACTCCGTAGACACAAGGGCAGAGCAGGGGTCTGCCCTTCCAGCAAGTAACTTCCGACTACTCCGAAGTAGGCGGCCCTAGGACCACACGGTTTGCACAACTCTTCGCTAGCGAGTTAAATAGCCTGGTTTTTAGTTTCCAATTGAGCTCATTTCCTTATTGACACAAGGCCCCTCCAACAGTAGGATGTGGGCAATTACTCCCCTTACCTCATTGGCCCAAAGGGTTCGGGAAGGGCGATGACGGGCAGCTACTTCCCACATGCCACACACCTAACTACTGTGCCTCAACACGGTTATTAATAGGGCAGTCTTCCACGACTCTAACACTGTTCTCTACACATCAGACCACAGAAGTGCCACTGCTTAGCAACCGTGTCATTAGGAGATTGAATAGAAGACCTGTTAATGGCTGAGAAAAAAATAACAAAATATTATAATTTCTTGGTATGAACGAAAGCATTTGATTTAAAAAATTTTTAAGTTATATCACTTATTGGAAGTACGCAAGGATTTCTTTGGCAGATCCAGGGATCCAGGTTGGGTTCTGGGTAAAGGGCTGGTGCCCTTGTTATTTTCTGTTTCCTTCACAGTTCTTAGCATAATTTCCAGATATTTTATCTTAAATCATAAGCTTTGTAAAGCAGAACAGAGTTTGGCTTGTATTGCTAGGGTCGTGTACCTGGGCAGCTGCAGGGCGTGCTGAGTGAATTAGTGAAAACCCCTATTTGGTCATATTCTAATTTCTTGAGTTGAGTGGAAGATTGTATAGATAACTCCTAAAGTCCCTATTTCCAGCCTTAAACGAAAGCCATGTCTTGCCCAAACTAAGTTGGCACAATCTCACCCAAAACACACACCCACTTTCTGGGAAAGTGAGTGCTTGAACTTGGTGGCTGCAGTATTGACGTGGTTGTGGACTGCGGTGGCCGGCTTTGCAGGTGGTCGATCCTCTTTCCAAATCTGGATATTTCAGAGATGTAGCTCCCACGGAACACTAGCTTCACTGTTTGCACATAATTTTTGCAAAATCTACAATTATTTATAGCAGTTTACACAATTGACATATAATTCTACTGGGATTAAAGTAGCAGAGCTGCAGTGAAGCTTGCCCACTGTGTCTTTCTTACTTGGGGCCCCTCTGCTCAAATCAATTCCCTGACAAGACCCAAAATGATCCTCTTCCGGGACGCTTCCTTCCCATGATTTCTTTGTTCCATTTCTGCTTTTTATTTTATTTTTTCTTTATTTTTATTGTTGACATTACTACTGATGTCCCTATCCCCACTTCATTTGCCCCCATTCTCCCAGCCTCCACTTCCCCTTCCCCCTAGCCATCACTACACTGCTGTCTGTGTCCACAGTTACACGTGTATGTTCTTTGACTAATCCCTTCACCTTTCATCCAGTGTCCCTCGGCCCCTCCCCTCTGACAGCTGTCAGTTTAATTGCACATAAAAGGCTACAGCTAGCTTAATTTAGTAGTTACTGTGGACTCATCTCCCCATTCATTTTATCAATGACATCAGCCCAGGCCAGAAATAAATGCTGATGCGAAGCCAGCCAAGGGGATCATACAAAGTGTTTTCAGTGTGTAGATGGGCTCTGTGAATTAGCAGTTATTTCGATAGTGTTTTCATGGTGGCCGATGAATCTGGTATTCTCTCCTCTTGCCTTCTGCTGCTGTTTAGAGCTCCAAGGATGCCTCAGAGCAAGGGGACATAAGTGCTAGCTGGAGCTGTGACAAGATCCACTCCCAAAATCCACTCTGTAGGTAACGGTGTGGAGACCTAGATGGTGGCATGGTTTGCCCACAGCACTGGGCCGCACGTGCAGAGGGGAAACCAAAATCCTGGTCTGCAGCGCCCAGCCCACCTGTAGGTGGCTGTCCTGCTCCTCCGTGTCTGGCCCACGCCCTGGCACAGTAACCCTGGCCCGTGACCTTCCCTGCACCCATCCACAGCAGGCGGGATGAGGTCTGAGTGGTCCAGCTTCTGCCCACATCAGCCCGACGGCCTGGCCGGGGTGGAAGGGCCCCAGCCATACTCATGTTCTCGGGCTGCTGTAACAAAGAACTACGAAAAACAGAAATGTGCCATCTCGCAGTTCTTTCTGAAGCTAGAAGTTCAAGGTGAGCCAGGAGTCGGCAGGGCTGGTTCCTGCTGGGGGCTGGGAGGGAGAATCTGCCCCAGGCCTCTCTCCTGGGGTCCCTGGGCCTCAGCGGCAGCAAATCTCCAATCTCTGCCTCCACCTGCGCAGGGCCATCTTCCCAGTGTGCGCCTCAACGCCAGCTCTCTCTGTGCATGTCTGTCTCCGTGTCCCCATTCCCCCTTTTTATAAGGACACCAGTCTATGAGATTAGGGTCCACCCCGTAACCTCATTTTAACTTGATTAGCTCTCTAAAAAACCTACTTCCAAATGAGGTCACATTCTGAGGTACCGAGGGTTAGGATATATCTTTTTTTGGGGGGACACAGTTCAACTCATGACACCGGCTGAGACCTTTTCTCTGTCAGCTGAACTGCAAAACCACCACCTGACAGCACAGAGCAGGGAGAAGGCAGAAGATGAAACACAGCGAAGGGAGTCTTTCTACTCCAAGGGGAGTTTAAATAAGTAAGCAGATAATAGCTGGAACTGAAAAGTTTGGGTGTGATATCATTGCCTTGTTATTTGTTTGTAACATTCTCCCTGACCAAGTGTTCTCACACTCACTCACTAATTCATCTCAGCCTGATTGAAAGCCTACTGTGTGCTAGGCACTGTCTTTGGGCCTGGATGCGCCACTGCCGTATAAACAAAACACGCATGCTCTGATTCTCATGGCGCTTGCCCTCTCGTTGCTGCTCAACATGAATATGCAGCTTGTTGGATTATGCGAATTTTATGAAGGAAAATAGAGCAAGAAGGGTAAGAGTGCCAAGGGAGAGGAGGTATACAGCTTGATGAGCTGACCCTGGAGAAAGACAGAGGAGGTGGGAGGAGCCACACTGAACCGAGGCGGAAGGCAGAGCACACACAGAGGCCCTGAAGTGGAAGCGTGGCTGCAGCCTCTGAGGACCAGCGAGGAGGCCACTCTGGCTGGAGCAGAGGGGTGCATGGAGGGAAAGGGCAGGAGGAGAGAGGCTGTGGAAGGTCAAGGAAAGTACGGGCTCCTGATGGAGCCCGTAAGGGTGCTGGTCTTTTCCCCGGAAAGCGATGACGGCCAACCACAGGTTGTGAGTAAAGGAGCGACGTGATCCGACCTGCACACCAGACTTCAGGGCAGCAGGGGTGACCACAGAGAGATCAGCCAGGGGCCGTGGCGGGGAGCCAGGTGGAGGGATGGGGCCTGAACCGGGGTGTGGTGGTTTCACCAGAGGGGATGTGGTGATTTCACTGGAGGGGTGAAATCCAGAATCTGGACAGACTGTGAAGGTAGAGCCAGTCTTCTTTCCTGAAGGGTTGGGTGCGGTTTGTGAGAGAAGGGTCAAGAAGGACTCCAAAATTTGGGGCCTCAGCAAGTGGAGGGATAGAGTAGCTATCAACTAAAACATGGAGACTAGGATCTGGGGGGAGGGGGTGGAGATCAAGACCTCAGCTGGAAATGTGATGCTTACTGGGCACCGAAGTGGACGGGCCGGAGTGCCTGCAGACCGTGTGTGCCCATGGCATGGAATGGACATTTAGCCATCAAAGGCCCACAAATGCCGGTGCCGCAAAGCTACCCATGGCTACCCCCACTCCCTCCCAACCTGAGCCCTGTGGTTTTTCCTCCCTGCATACTTGCTCCTGCCACTAGTTCTTCCTCTTTCTTAGGATGTCATCTCAACTCATGTTTTCCTGTTGGAAATCCAGCCACCCTGCCATTTTCATTTCTGCATTCAGCAAGCCCCGACTGCGAGCCAGACACAGACACGGTGTGAGCTGCAGATGGGTGGAGTCCCATGCCTCTCCCTCTTGGGAGCCCTTCCTTCGTCCACTCTCTTCTCCTCGGACCTCACCTGCCCACTGAGCCCTCGCTGCCTGGAGCTCTCCCTCTGGCCTCATGTCATATACAGCACTGTCTGTCATTGGACATTTGGGGTCAATCTTCTGCTCCCTAACGGACGCCAGCTGTGTGCACTGAGCACCTGGCTGTGCACATGCTGTGACTCCACGGCTCCGGTCCATTCGTTAGGTCCACAGCGCTCCGTCTCTGAGCACACCTCCATACCCAGCCCAGACTCTCCTTTCCTGCCCGGGCTCTCCCAGATTGGTAAAGGAACAGTGGGGAGGGCGGGAAGGAGAAGGAAGGAAGATCTAACTCGTCAGTACTGTAGTCTTGACCCCAATCTAATGGGCTGTAAGCCTTTGGTTCCTTAGCTCTGGCACGCAACCCTCTCCCCTGAGCTGCGTGAATGAGCACTGCCCTGAGGAGGAGCTGTGTGGTTTCCAATACAAACAGCATGAGCTTTGTTCTCCAGCAAACTTGAGCTTGAATCTGGCACTGCCGCCTGCTAACTGGCAACATTAAGCAAACCACTTAACTTCTTTCCCCCCATCTCACTCACCTCTATAATGACACAGTCCTCAAGGTCTTTGCAAGAAAAATATGGCACAGTGCCAGACATATAGAACCTGCCCAGGAAATGAACGCCATCTTCCGTGAAAGGGCCCATGGAACTTTCTCTGCTTCCTGGACTGGCCCATGCCAATTTTTGTGTGGGCACTTCCTTGTCTAGTGGCTTTGTCAATTCCAGAAGACAATGTCCTGAGAACTCTCAGCAGTGAGCCCCTCCAAGGTGGATCGTTGCTGTGTCTCTGGGAGTCCAGGGCATGAGAGCCAGTCTGTGCTGGGAGACGCACAAAGGAGCCGGGGGGCTCCGTGTGAACCTCATTTGCCTCCTTCTCTTGGATCTCCATAGTTTCCCTCACTCCTGGTTCACTATGACTTGATCCCAGTAATTTTAGTGAGATTAGTGCATAGGTAGTGAGAGGAATTTTAGCTTCTCTCTGCTGCTCTAAGGGAGTGGGTGGGATTGGACACAAGGTGACTTGTTCCCAGAGGGACCAGCCACCAAGCTCCATAAGGGACGGTGGAATTGGTCACAAGGCTTGGGCCACACAGGCCAGATCAAGTGGAATACTCAATCCTCAACTCAGCCAACAATGCCTGAGTAGCTGAGCAAGAAGGAAGGGATTGTGAAGTTACGTTATAGGAGAACAATTCTCTGCAACTTCGTTCAATGCACTTGCAAAGACATAATTCCATTCCATCCTTTTCCCTCTTGGGGGTGTACAGCAGAGTCAGGTCACAGAGGAGGGCGCTGCCCAGAGCAACTGCAACAGCAGAGCTGTGCTCAGTGCGCAGGCTCTCTGGCACTAAGACCAGTATTTATCCACCCCCTACCTCTCTCCTGCCTCAGACAGGGGCCCCAGCCCTCCCTGTCCTGCCTGAGTATACCTCAGTGACTGTGTCCCACAGTGTACACCTTGCTTGACTTTTTAAAAGGATGACTTATGTCACACTTTTAAGTGCCAATTTTCCTAGTGCTTACAAAGAATTTGAAGCTAGGTCATGGCCAGATCTACCAGAGGGCGTGTCTTTCCTTCGCTCAAGCTGTTCAATACACAGTGGCCAGATCTGAGTCAATACAACTGCTCTCCCAAAATTAGCAGGGATGAATCAAAACTTTCCATCTCTTTATCCTTTCTTTCATTTGTGTTTTTTAGGTACAAGGGTGAAAGGTCTCCAGATCAAAAGAATTTCTAACAGATAATTACTTAAGAGAAAAGAGCACAGGAATAAAATTCAGTGTTAAGTTCAGCCTGGTAAGTAACAGCCTTCACCTTTGTCCCTGCACCATCCCCTTCAAACCTCCCCCATCTGCAGGCTCAACCTCAGCGGCACTTGGGGCCAATCCTGTCCTCAGTGGTTTGGGCCCACCACTCGGACACCCGTTCCTGGCCCCTGCCCTGTGTGCTCTTGCTTTGCCTCCCCAAACGAACCCCATCTTTGACCCAACCATCGGGTTCTTCCTCATTTCTTAAACTTGAATGTCTATTTTTGTCTCTTGCCAACCACTTCAGTACCTGCAGGGCTGAGCTTCTGACTCTGTGGTGTCAGACACAGTCCCAGGGACAGGGAGTTCCTGAACATGGGCCCAGCTGCCAGGGACACTGTGTTCATACTCAGAGGGTGGGCGCAGTGACATACCCAGGGCAGGGGACAGAGCTGTCCCAGAGAACAGGGACTTCTGCCTGGGATTCCTGATGGTCCAGGATTTGAACCTGCTTTGTCAAGCCCAGGGCACGGACTGTGTGATATTTCTCAACAACTGCAAGCAACCGTTGACATCTGCCAGCGGTCGGGGGGGGGGGGGTCTCTCTCTCCGGTTGTCAGAGGAGACATCAGACGCTGCTTGGTGTGTGTTTGAATAACGGGGTGGGTGGTTTGTGTTGCTTAGGGGAGCACAAAGCATATTTTTATCCAGAATGGGCAATTGGAAATCCTGACACTTTAAAACAACAAATTCCTTCTCTGCTTGGATTAGCCTATCAGTTGGTTACATAACAAATATTTATTAAGTTTCTGCAATGGAACCCTTGCCTTCCCTGTTTAATAACTCTTGACAAATTCTCTAATATCCTGTCAAAGAAAATACCATATTTTTTGGACTATAAGACATACTATTCCCCCATATTTGGGCAGAATAATGGTTGTTAATGCTGCTGTTGAGTTCTGTTTACATTTATATTGGTGAGATATTATGTTACTTATGTTATTAGATATTTTACCACATTTTTTGTGTCAAAAATTTTTCCTATTTTCCTCCTCTAAAACCTAGGGGCATCTTATGGTCTGAAAAATACGGTACTTCCTCTGTGCAATCATCTCAAATCATGTTTATTTTTCCATTTTATTTCTGGACTACCTAGAGGTGTTCTTTTTGCTGTTGTTCATCTTTGTTTTGTCTTTCCCCAGGAGATGGATTGGTCAATGTTATGTCTCTGTCCAGACCTGAGTTCTACAGCCTTAGATCAGAAAAGTAAAATTGTATCTCCATGTTATAAAAGGCAGGCTCCTGGGTTAAGATAAGCCCAGTCCAGTGGTTCCCAAACCGGGTTGTGTATAAAACTGTGTGGGGCACATATAGATACATAATTAAATGGCAGCCAGTGTGCTGCCCAAACACAGAGTTTCAGTTGGGGACCGCTGGCTTCATCTCATAAGCAAGGAAATTGAAAGGTCAAACAATTTGTGGCAGAGCTGGGACAAGAGACCCAAGTCTTCTTCCAACTTCAGTCCTGGTTCCATTCTATCGGACCTTCCATTCCATTCAATAACCTCCAGGATTAAAGAGATAAATATCTCTCCGTGAAATTCTAAATGTATTTTTGGACCTACCTATGTTATTTCTTGCCCCTAGCTCTTCACTCTATAGGAATATATTGCCTGTCAAGTTCCTTCATAGCAAAGCCTTCATTAAAAGTAACCAACAGCACAGAACCCTGTACTACTACTGGAAACAAGCCTCAGAGACTCAGTCCACCCCATTGGGAGCTTGCTGAACCTATCATGCAGCATTTACTGAAGGTTCACCATGGGCATGGGTCCACACCAGGCTCTCTGGGCACAGAAGCATTTTTTTGAAAATGTGTTTCATTCTAATTGAAGAGAGGTACCCAGACATACAAAAAGGTGACAAAACCAGGCTGCACAATCATAAGCTTTCTTTTGGGGGCGTACTAGTTAAGGCCAGTTAGCTGAGGTAACATACACACACTCTCAAATATTAACAGAAATTTATGGAGGGTGGGGAACTTTACCTCCCTGGCGGCAGTTCAGGCTCTTGGTGTCTTCCACTTTCTGCCTCTGCCACCTTTCGACACCAGTTTCCACACAGTATCAGCTGTCTCTCGACAGTGCTTTCAAATGATTAGAACCAAAAAGCGAGATTGCCTCATGGTTCTTTCTGCACTAAAAGAGTTACAAGGTGAGTCTTCTGTTGGGAACTCTCTGTAACCGCTAAGGAGCTCTGCCCTAGCGCCCCACGCCCCCAGGGGCTGTACCTCTGCAGGGCCTCTCCAAGAGCGTTCTCTGCACCACTAGCCCCCCTTTAGAATCCACCTCTACTTTCATTTTCCCTTTTCTCTGGTTTAGTCCTCCATTCCTTCCTTTAAAGGAAACTTATCGAAGTATAAATTATGGTAAACCAAAAATTCTAAACTTAATAAGTGAATATACATGCTGTTATGCCATCTCAAAACCTCTTCTGATGAAGTACAAGACGCATAAGTAAATGCACAGAAGTACAACATACTGCCATCGAATCCAAAGAGGAGAGCGTAGCACCTCTGGCCGCCTCTTTGCGGCGTGAGGGTTTTTAGTCCAAACAACAGGCAACTGGGAACAAGAGGTTCTCTTTCTACTCAACTCCTCGCCCAGGGAACTGCGGGGACAGGGATGTGAATGGGGTTCCTCTTTGGGGCCCGATAATGGGATCCAACCTTACCATCAGAATTTCTTTGAACACGAAACCAAAACCTTCCCCCAGAAGGAAGTGGAGTTGGGAGGGGCAGAGAGGAGATAATTGAGAAAACAGATTAGGCACATTTTTTGAAGATCATGTAATAGCAGAAAAAATGGTCACTGTGAGTATGAGCACAGCCACTCCTGCCGGTCCGGTGACAAGACTCCACCCCTTGCCTCCTGGCGCTTGGTCGGGCAGATACTCTCTGAGAATTCTTTTTGCTCCTCCACGGCCCTGCTACGACCGTGAGAAAAACCTCCACCAACGCTGAGGAAGAAGATGACACAGGATGCTCCAGCTGGGCGGAGGAGCGCCAGACAGACTGCGTGGAAAAGCAGACTGAGCACACACACAGATGCGTGTTCGGCTTCAACACACACGTACGGCATGCCTTTGTTCTGGTCATGCAACATTGCTTGCAGTAACAGCAGCGAAAACAACCGTGGGAAATTTTCAACAGACAAAAACCATTTCTCACCCTATCTCCCAGAGGCAAATGATACTTTTATATGTCTCTTTCCTGCTTTCATATATATAATATATATTAATATGCACACACATAATATACATACATAATATATGTGTGCATATTATACACATATAGACACATGTGTGCATTATATACATATGTGTGTTATAGGTGTATTACATAACACATGCATATATGTCACATAATTGGGTTTATATTATTGTATCATTGTATTATAACATTGTATCATGAGATTTTTGTCCATCCCACTAAGAAATCCCAGGGACACGGTCAGTAAAAGCTGATATGATTGGACCATGATTTCCCCAATCATTCCATGTTATTGCACATTTTAGTTGTCTCCAGATGGAAGTATAACCCACATGGCTGTTGCTACGCTTCTGCCTAGAAGGAGGCGTGCGCCTGGATGACCGGCCCCTCTCCCCTGAGAAACGCCCTCCAGAGCTGTCAAGCAGCGGCTGCACATCTGGTGTGGCCCCTGTTAGAAAGAACGTTGTACCTCACAGCCCCAGAGAAGGAGGCACTCTCTAGTTGGAGCTGGAGGCCTTTCCTTCCACGTGCCTTGTATCTAGGGGAGCGTGCACCCTGATTTTCTTGGATGGTTCCAGTTTATGCCAGCTGCCCCCATGCAATTGGCAGTGGCACCCCTTCTCACTCGTAAAGGTGTGTGTGTGGAGAAGATAAATGACATCCTATACCTTGCCTGCTTCACGCGTCCAGGTTCCTGCCATGACAGCATTCGAGTGACACTGTGCTCCTGTCCATTCTGGAGCATGCAGAGATTAGGGGCGACAGCAGGGCCTCCTGGGTCTCCCCAGAACTGCACCCAAGGACACCATGCCTGGAGGGGGCACATAAGACCTCCCACCATCCAAGCACATGGAGCTTATGATTAGGCATTTCTACTGAGGTTGATGGCAATTTGATCTGGGTTTGCATTTCACTTTATGTGGGTGTATCTGCTTTTGATAGTAATAACGTAAGAGTATAAATACACGCCTGTTCTATTCATCGTTTCCTGACGCAGCACGATATACACAGCAAATGCTGAGTTAATGCTGCGGACTCACCGCCTTTAAGGTTGACATCGGAATAACTTACTAAAATTTGTGATGATTCTGGTATGCAAAAACTTCCTGCTGGAGAGACAGGAGAAAGGGGAGTTGAACTGAAATGTTCACAGTATTTGTATGTTGAATATAAGCACTAAAATCGAATATTTTGTTATTTTCTATCTGAGTAATAAATAGGCATTTATTTTTTAGAAATAGAAAGAGTTCCATTTTAGTCTGACATAAAAGCAAATATCACCAATAACTCCAAAATAAGCACTGTAGACATTTTCGTCCATGACTTTCCAGGCTCTTTCTACGCCCCATAAAGCAACCACTGAACAGGCGTGGGATCACCGCCCCCACCCCCCAAGGGGCCCAGCACTGTCTGACACAGAGAAGTAATCTGAAGGGTGGCCATACTTTCTCTCCCACACATATCCTCTGCCACCTTGGGCTTCCACCTTTGCCCATGTGGCTATGTGGGTCTCTGGGCTATGGTGACCTCCAGCTAGAGCCTGGGAGGAGGTTCTGGGTGGGGATAGAGGGCCAGGACCTCCCCTCTGCCACCTGACCCTTCCTATCTGCACCAGAGTAGCACGGCGCACTGAAGTGAGGGCAGCTGCATGAAGGAATTGCAATGGCTTGTGTGCCCATCTCCATAGCAGCACTGGTCACAATAACTACAAGGTGGAAACAACTCAGGTGTCCATCAGCAGATGAAGCACCAACAAGATGTGGTGCATACACGTCATGAAATATCACTCAGTCTTTTTTAAAAAAGGAGATTCTGACGCATGCTACAGCATGGATGAACCTTGAAGACATTCTGCTAATGAGAGAAGCCAGACACGGAAGGACAAGTGCTGCGTGACTCCACTTATACGAGGTTCCTGGAACAGGCAAATTCACCGAGACAGACAGGAGCAGGGCTTACCACCAGCAGCTGAGAAGGACCAAGGGAGGCTACTGTCTAATGGGCACAGGGTTTCTGTTGTGGATGAAGAAGGTTCTGGAAATAGATACTGGTGATGGTCACACAACAGCGTGAATGAATTTGTTGCCCCTGGATTCTACAACAAAAAAATGGGTAAATGTTATAGTTTATGTTATAGATACTTTACTACAAAAAAAATTTTTTTTTTAAAAAGAGCACTTACATTGCAAGGGAGTGAGTATTAACTGAGGTTCTGCCTAAAGACCTGGCCCTCCTGGTGACCCGTCCTGACCTAGGCTTCTACGGGGGGCGGCCAGGGACACCTCCTACTCCCGCAGGCAGACCGGGTTTCCTCATGCTCCTGTTTGCATCCACGTTCCTCCCATTCCAACTCAGCCCCCACGTCTCCCAGGGTCTCCGTTGGTATGGAGAAGTCCACCCCATCCTCCAAAAACTCCACAGCTGCACTCCTCCCCATAGAAAGCACACTTCCTCTGCTGTTCCTCCACCAGGCCAGGGTGCCAGCAGGGCTGCAGACCTGCTGGGATGCGAGTGCTGGTTCCCTCCCTGGCGCCGGGCGAGCTGAAACCCACAGTAGAGAACTCTTCAATGGGCAAGGCGCGTCTTCAGCACTGGCAGTCAGCGTGTCCCCACTCCTGTCCAGGGAGCATTAGGTTCCCGATGTTCTCCTTCTAAGGCCTGCTGTGGTCACTGAAGGGCCTTACTCCCCTTTAATGTCTGCTCTCTCATCCCCTAGGACAGAGTCAGGGCTCCAGTGCCATTCGTTGTGGAGAGGGTGGCAGTTTTTCCTATCACATAAACAGAAACTCCAGGAACAGAGTTTTTCTTGAGACTCACACACGCTAAGGTGGGGGGGGGGGGCAGAGACAGTCCAGGAGCTGGGGACAGACCCGTGCTCCTAAAAACCAAGGGATGCTGAGGGACACTTGAGCAACTGTCTAGCCACACCCTTGACTTGCCAGAAGGTCCACGAGAGGGAACCTGAATCCTGTCCTGAGCAGGATTCTGATACCTGCAGAAATGTCCGTCGGGCTCAGTGAGCCCCAACAGACACAAGGTGTGAGCACCAGGTCCCCAGGAGATGCACTCCCCGCTGGTGAGGAAGGAAGGGTACATGAGCCAGACTCAGCTGCAGGATGACCTTGGGTTCTGAGTCCTGGCAAGGTGACAAGGAATGTGCCCTGACTCATCCCCGTGGTGGGGCCAAAGCATCCCAGGAAGGAGCGTTCTTGTCAAGAATCAAATACGACTGAAGAATGATTCCCCCGGGAACTTAGGTCACCCCATTAAGGCACCTGTTGAAGGAACTAGACTAGAGTGGGGAAGGAAGTTTTCGTGCAGGCTGGGGATGCGTGGAAGCCCGTAGTGACGGGGCAGGGGAGGAGAGAGCAGGGCCATCAGCAGTCACGGGAGGCTGGACAATGTGGGCAGTCTGGAATCAGGAGGTGGGTGTCCTCAGCCAAGGGGTGGCGGGCTGACCGTGGGCCCAGGGGCACCAGCCCGCTTATTTGTGAAAGCCCTCATCTTTCGCCACCACACTGCCTCATCTTCAGGAGCTGGCCAGAGGATAGTGCTCCCTTTCGGTAGCTGAGTTTGAACCAGGTGATCTTAATAAAAACTAAACATCCTTCTGTTCTCTTCCCTTTGTCCATTCAACCAAACAAAAACATAACACAGTTATAGCAAATAAGGCATGTAAAAGTTCTCATCACGACTCTCCTACAAGGAAAAGGGCCTCTATCAACCCCTCGCCATTTCTATCTCCCAAATCACTGCTACCTTCCCAGTCTCCACCAGAAGCAGCTTTTCCTTTACATTCCCCCCTCAGGTCACCACGTCATTTCCCTGGAAGATAGAAGAATGCCCCTGTTTGTACGTGGGTTTGGACAAACAGCCCCAGGGGAGAAGCAGCCAATTCTTAAAGGAAGGGAAGGAGGGTGTACTTCCTCTCTCGAGCACCCTGGAGACAGACGGCCTGCTGTGGCCAGCCGGGGAGAATTCTCAGGCAGCAGTAAGATGCACAAGGAACAAGCAGGTGGAGAGAAGCCTTCAGACCTGCCATGTGCACTCTGCTTCCTCCGGTCTCAGCACAGTGTCACCTGCCATTGTCTTGGCAGTCCTGTCCCCTCACAGACAAGGAACATGGTCTTGGATGTCCTGTCCCCAAACAGGTAAGGAACAGGCCTCTTCACAACATTGCGAAGGGGCCCCCGAGGAACCAACGGTGCCCATGGTTTGCAGGAGAGGAAAGGACACCGATGACCCGATCTCTTCCCAGAATCTCACAGCTGCGGCTTTCCTGGTGTGTGCAGCTGGCGTGACCCATGCCCACAGCACACCTGGTGAAGCCACAGGCAGTTTCTAGAAAGCCCAGGGCACAGTGAGTGTGTTGACCTGTTAGGTCCCCAGGCCAGCGCCAACAGGGGTTGTTCTTCTCCGAACTCCCAAATGGGACTGCCAGCCAAGGGCCAGGAAGCAGGCCAAAGAGGTCATAGGAACAAGCAATGAGTGCAATGGCTGTAAGCCTGTGTGTGCTGAGCCCATTTGGCAAGGACATCAGAGACCATTCTGTTCCCCTATTAGAGACCTCTGCCCTTGACGTGGACTCAAGAGACCACCTGACTTTTATCCGAGTTTCAGCATCGAAGCTCCTGTAACGAGTGGTTTGTCATTGGGGCAGATTCAAAGTTTTACTGAACTTTCCCTTAGTGCACTATTAGGTAACAAGGGTGTAGGGTTAGGCCTGGAAAAGCCGAAAGGGAAATTTTTTTTTTTTCCAAAGGGAAATTTTTAAATGAAAACTGAGGGGAGCACAACTGCCCTGGGAAGTGGAGACTGGGGAGAAGGGGGCATGTGTAAGAAGGTTTTTGAACAGGCTCTAGCGACTCCTGGTGAGGCTCCCTTTCCCACTTCCCAGAAGCTTCCATCACAACTGTGTGTCTCTCTCACACGGATGAGGGTGTATGCGAGGGGGCAGGGACTGCCTTGGACGGCAGGGGGCAGGGACTGCCTTGGACGGCAGGAGGCAGGAACGGCTCCACTCGAGAACCAGCCTGCAGCACTGATCTGGAAGGAGGGGTGGGAATTTTCTGGAAAGAAACAGGTGGGTAGAGTAGTGGGTCCCAAAAGCAAACCCAGGATAGAAGCTGGTGATTCATTTTTCACTGGTCTGAGGGGGAATGAGAAAAATAAGGGCAAGGTACTAAGATTTTCAGAAAGCTAGATTTATTCCATTGAAAGCAACTTTGGTTTGAAACGACGTACTTTCTTCTTTTGCAGTGTTGCTGTTTTTCTTCCTCTTGTGAAATACAGGTGGTAATAGATGGTATTCATATGATTGATAGTCTGTCTTACTTGGCCTAATGCGACAACGCATTTCCCACATTCTAAAGCATGTGCCGGCCTTGGACTCAAAGGCTTGTGACCCGTGAAGAGCGCTTTCCAAGCCAAGGGGAGGGGACAGCTAATGCAAAAACCACCTGTGGGCACAGGCCAACAGTGCAGGAGAACAGAGGAGCCCGGCGTGTGGCAGGAGCTGGGACAGAGCAGGGATTTGGGGTTTGAAGGCAGAGGTCTCTCCCAAGGAGCTCCAACTTTATCCTTGAGGAAGCAGGGCTTTCTAAGCGGAGGAGAAAGCTGGTTTTATTTGTTTTGTTGGAAGATCGACTTGGGCTCCAGTAAAACAGATAGACTGGAGGAGAAAGAGTGGAGGCAGGAAGACCAGGGAAAAGACGAGGGTGTTCGTTGTGACCAGTGGCAGCAGGAAGGAGGGACCAGCAGAGACTTGGAGACTATTCTAAGACAGCGCTGGCCTCGAAGACATTGAACAGAAGACTGAAAAAAGCTGTAGGGTACCACCAACCAAGGGAATAACAGGTGTACCCAAGTCTACCCAAGGAAGTCACAAAGCTGAGTGGTAAAGACCGCAAATAGCCCATCAGTCCTTGCGGATCGCAAATCTCAGTCCCTGAAGCCACTTATAGCTAAGAGCGCTGGGTCCCCACAGGTCCATGTGATAGAAGAAAAGATGCCTTTGGGTCCATCAGCCAGGACTGTACCCCGGCAATGTTGAGAATGAGAGATGATAGATTCAGAAGACTTTGGGGGCAGGCCCTGTAAGGGAGCAGAAGGGATTTGCAAGTGTCGTGACAAAATGCAGCGGACTCTGGGCCTCAGTGGGTGGACTGCCACGGGGAGCGAGCGGTGGAGATGACGCACACGCCGCACTCCGGGGTGCTCTCGGGGGTGCTCTCTGGGGGGAAGTGGCTCTTCTGCCCGGGCCTGTTGTTGCAGGGCAGCGATGAAGCCAAGTTGTCTGTTTGGGTTTTTTTTTTTCCATTTTTGAACAAAGCTAAAAATCTGGATTTTTACTGTCAGCTAATTCAAATTTAAAAAAAACCTGCAGCATTGTGAGAGTCAAAACCCACTTTGTCTGCAAGCTGGATTTGTTCCACTGACCTCTAGCCTGAGGCCTTTCCAGGGACTAGAAAGCCTCTAGGCGAGTGCATCCACAGCAAGACCTCTCGCAAGGAGGAAAAGCGTGAAGCCATTTAGTGGTACAGGTGGTACAGGTCTCTGCGGGGGGAGAGAATATGAAATATTTAAAGTTCAGGATGAACAAAGTCAGTGATCCCGAGTCTCAACTCTGGTCCCAGACGCTGCATCAACATGCTTTGGGAAATGCACTTGTGACCGCCAAGCGCTGCTCTGGCTCCTATCACAAATGCTCTTCACAACTGCCTTGTATACAGGAAGAACAGCTATCACTCCTATTTGACGGATGAGAAAACTGACGCAGTGGGAGGTCTGTGGTTTCCCTGAAATCGCAGAGCGTGGTGGCAGCAGAGCTGAGCCGAAGCCTCGTCCTCTGTCCCCGCATGGTGTGGTGCACCCATCTGCACGGCCCCTCAGATGGGTTGCCCTGGTGTGCAGGGATAAGGGGCACTCCCAGGGGTGGCGCTGGGCAAGGAAGTGGGAATATGTGGTCTTCTCCTCAGCCAAGCACTCCAGCTCGGTTTGGGGCAGGAGTTAAGCTTGACGCAGCTGTCCTAAACATGGCCCCTGGCTTCCGAGTTTTAGCTATGGCTACTGTCAGGGAAGGCTCAGCACAGAAAACAGTATTCCTGTGGATGTGGGCCCTGGTGTCCTCCCCTCTTGTCTATTTACAGCCTTGTCCTAGGGGGCTGTTTGGATGCCAAGGTAACCAGCAGTCCTCTGTGAGATGTTCCCAGACCTTCCCATGAACACACAGATAATCAGCATCTACAGCTTATGACCTGACCTTTTTGCATGAGCCCAGGGCAGACTTTTCACCGTGCTCAGGTGGAAGAGGGTAATTTCCACCCCTCAGATCCCTGATAGCCCAGAGGCCGGCCCACTCAGCAGGGCACAGAAAGATGACAAGCCCCCCCCAGTTCCCCACCCTAACAGTGACTGCCCCCTCCTTGCATTTGTGGGGATCCCATACACTCTCACGTTTGGTGCTGACTTGTCCGAGACCCACCTCTGTGAAAGGTGTGTAACTAAGGTGTCTCTTTAGCTACACCAGCTAGGACCCCTACCTGTTTTCCTCTCGCAGAGGCCAAGAACTCTCCAACTAACATCCTGGGCATTAGTCCCAAATGAAATCGGGATCACAGAAAACAACCGGAGTGTCGGGGTGTATGCTTCTCTAGGGTGGTGATATGGCCAGCACACCGGCCTGAGCCCTTGACCTTCAAGGTGCTTCTACAAAACGGTGTATTACCATGGTAAGAGCACTGGGCTGAGCGGCAGAACCCTGGCCTCCCCGACTGCGTGACCTTCTCACGTGCACCCCAGGCACGTGGGCAATAAGGTGGGAATCGCAGCGCAACCTGCACAGGCTTGCTTTCGAAGTCCTTCCGAATATTTGGTGCACTCTACGGCATTTTAAAAAAATGTTTGAGATTGTTCATTGTAAGGACAGTATTAATCAAATTTTTCAAACAAAATAAAACAAAAAAAACCCCCAAAAGTTATTTTCACAACCTAAGCTTTGAAAAGAATAAGATGATTGTGGTTTTGGTTTTCGTCAGTCTGGAACGGCCTATTATCTTCTGAATTTTGAAATCAGAAACTTCAGCATAGAGACTAACTGATAGGAAGTAATAGTAGCTGAGGGTTACTTATTATGTGGGGCAGCCCAGGAACTGGTTCAGACTTTCTCCTGCAATAAGTGAATCATATTTCATACATAAGCTTTTCGACACTGAACACAGAGCACAAACAGAGGCAAGGTACATGTGCAAAGCAGACTGGTTAAATAATCTGATAAACAGCTCAATTTCTAATCAAGTGCATTATAAAACAGTCTGGAAGAACTAAAGCAAAGTATTGTCTTAATTTAGCGGTGGGGGGGGGGGAATCCTGTGTAATAAGACTAATAAAACCAGCCTACTTAAACACAGTTGAGAAATACAAATGACTTCTCCAGTCAAAAGGCTCACACCTGGAGACTCCTAGGTCCAGACGGCAGCACAGGCAGACATGGCTCACCTTCTCACACAACCACGCCAAAGTTACAACTCACATATAGAACAGCCATCACTCAGAACCATCAGAAATGGAGTCAAATGAAAGTGTGACAACTACAGAACTAAAGAAACCACATCCATCCAGACTGGTCAGAGGGGTGCAGACGTGGAACAGCCTGGTCCCTCCCCCACATGTGTTGGATAAAACTCAGGAGGGATATCTCAGGAGCAAGGAGTCCCAGCCCCACACCAGGCCCCCCAACCCTCACCCCAGTTCAAGGTTCCAGTGCCAGGAAGATAAGTCCCCATAACTTCTGGTTGCAAAAACCAGTGGGGATTGAGTCAGTAGAAGAAACTGCTAGAGCCCCAAGCAGTTCCTCTTACAGAACCCATACACGGACTTAATCAGACACACTCCCTCTGAGCTCCAGCAACAAGGTAGCAGCATGAAAGGCACCAATGGCACACAAAGAGGACATGAAGTGACTGGCATCAAAACAAGAGCTGAGGGCAGCTTCCTCCCAGACAGAAAGGCGAGCAGAGGCCATTGTCCCTTTTCTGAACCCTCTCCCCACAGAGCCACAAAGCTGGCAGGCTGGTGTCATATCTTACACTCCATCAATCTGGTTAACACCGTTTGCCCCACCCTGGAGATCCCCAGAGACTCTGCCTCATCCAATTTATGGGCCCACCCAAGCTGCTTTCCCACATAAATGGTTGGTCTTGGCTCATACTGCACAACTTCCTAAATTCTTTCAAATAAGCAACAGCTGACCTCAGTGAGGCTCCAGCCCCCATACCTCTTGCTAAGAGGCCCCAGGCCGGGCACTAGCAGCATCCAGCCTAGATTCACAGTGTGCCTTTGCCTGGGAATCTCCAAGCCCAGCACAAGTAGCGGCCATCTCAGATTGCTTTATAGCCCAGGTAGGGTGGCTCTGAGCAAAACACAGGTGGATGCTGACCTTGGCCTGTACCACCTGGGAAACCTCAGGGCCAACACACCCAGTGGACAGCTACGGACCACATTGGAGTACCACCACTCTGTTCTTGCACAGCTGATGCCCCATGGAGGTGAAGGTTGGTAGTCCGTGGTCACAGCCAATCCTTGCAACCAACTGGCCTGGGTAAATCCTCCCCACTGATCTGCCGACAGAAACAAGAGGGAGGTGTACTCAGCCCACATGAAGGGCACACCTCGAGTACCCAGCTTGGGTGATAGGGGAGGCTGTGCCACTGGACCCTACAGGACACCTGCTACATTGGGCCATGCTATGAAGACAGGGAGTCATAGCAGCTCTACCGAATATGTGGAAACAAACAGGGAGGCTGCCAAAACAAGGAGACAAAGAAACAGGGCTCAAATAAAAGAACGGATCAAAACTCCAGAAAAAGAACTAAACAAAAATGAAGAGAAGCAACCTATTAGATGTAGAGTCCAAAACACAGGTTATAAGGATGCTCAAGGAACTTAGTGAGGACCTCAGCAGCATAAAAAAAAAAACAACCATACAGTCAGATGCGAAGGCTACACTAACTGAAACAAAGAAAATTTACACATTGTTCCTCCCTGTGTTCTTATCTGGAACCAGCTTCTTGCTTCACTGATTTTTTTCCCTATTGTTTGTCTACTTTCTATGTTGACGTCTGCTCTGATCTGTAATATTTCTTCTTTCTACTTTTTAGGGGTTATCCTTGCTTATCTTTATCTAAGTTCATAAGGTAGAAGCTGACATCATTTTTAGACTTTATTCCTTTTTAGTGTAATTATTAAGTTATACGTTTGCTTCTAAGTACTTTGGCTGCACCTCACAAATTGAAGTATATAGTGCTTTTATTATCAGCTGAAAATATTTTAATAATATCTTAAAATTTTCCTTGTGATTCCTTCTTTAGCCCTTAGCATATCCAGAAATGAGCTGATTTCCAAATAGTTAGCAACGCCCCATATATTTTTCATCACTAATTTCTAGTGTAAATCCAGAGATTTGGTCTGAGAATGTACAGGGCAGAATAGGTTTACAGCTGTGAGTGTGGAAAACACGGGGTTTATTCTTGTCTTATTTATTAGTTATTATATTATTTATTTGTATTATAACTGTAAACCTACTTCTGTCTACCCCTATATTCTGTATAAGTTCAATCCTTTTAAACTTATTGAGACTTGTCTTGGCCAAGATATGGCTTACTTGGTCAATCATCCATGTACACTTGAAAAAAATTTTCCTGTTGTTATTGGGTGTTGTATTCTGTAAGTGTCGATTAAGACAAGCTGGTTGATGGTGTGGTTCTAACGTTTTGTGACCTCACTGATTCGCGTCTACTTGTTCTAAGGTTATCAGGAGAAGCGTGTTCAGGTTTCTGATTATGATTGAGAATTCATTTATTTTTTTTCAGTTCCATCAGTTTTTGCTTCATGTATTTTGAGATCCTGTTATTAAATACTACATACTTTGGATCATTTAGTGTCTTCTTGATAAACTTACTTATTTGTCCTTAGGAGATATTTCTCTGTATCCCTGGCAATATCCGTTATCCTAAAGTCTACTTTGTATGATGTTAACACAGGCTCCAGCACAAATAATACCCCTTTTTTATTACAAACTCTTCTATTACAAAATCATAAGCATGTCATTCTGTAACACACACTATCACACTCAAGCACCCCCTATGACATTTTAGGTGACATGTCCACATTAAAACTATAAACCATGACACCCATATTCTTACCCCACCAACCACACTCACGCAGGTGTCACTTCTGCCAGACCCTGTGTACCATTTTGATCATCTGTTTTCTCTCTGTTCCATCTGTCCTTTGTCCTCCTTCTTCTGGGTTAATTTAGTGTATTTTTACTATTTTATCTCCTTTATTGGCAATTACTTGTACCCACTGGGGTTTTTTTTGTTTGGTGGTTGCTCCAGGGTTTGCGGTGATGTTAGCCCACCCCACGTGTAACGAGGGGACCTCTCACAGAGCACCCCCACTTCCCGCCCCTCCTTCCTATTACTGCTGCCAAGCACTCCATTTCTGCACACGTTCTAACCCTAACAACAGTGCGTCATGGTTTTTGATTTAAGCAATTACCTTTTTTAGTGAAAATTTTAGAACTAGAAAAAAGTCTTTTATCATTTCTTACATGTTTATGGTTTCCGGCACTCTTTTTCCCTTTCTGTAAATACAAGTCTTCATCTGGTATTATTTTTCTTAGCCTCATTGGCATCTTTTAATATTCATTGAAATATAAGTCTCCTGTCAACAAATTCTCTCAGCTTTTGCTTGCCTGAATATGTTTTAATGTTGCCTCAATTTTGAATAACATTTTCTCTGGAAATAGAATTCAAGGTTAACAGGGTGTTGTTGTATTTTCAATAGTACCTTCAAGATGTCATTCCGTTGTTTTCTGACTTACATTGTTTCTGATCAAAAACCTTTTAGATTGTTATGTCCGTTCTTCAGCAATGCAACGTGTTTTTCTCTGGCTGTTTTAATACTTTCCTCTTCATTATGTGTTTTCAGTATTTAATTATAATATGCCTTGGCCTGATTTCCTTTGTATTTATCCTGTTTGGGGGTAGTTGAACTCCCCAAAACTCTGGGTTTATAGTTCATGTTAAATTTGGAAATATTTTAGCCACCATTTTTTCAAATATTTTTGCACACCCCTTTTTCCTGGGACTCCAAGTACAAACGCTTTAGACGGCTTGACACTGTCGCCCGGGTCGCTGAGGCTTTGCTCACTTGTCCCTGCTGTGCTCCTGGTCGGTTTCGGTTGTTATGTTTTCAAGTTAACCAGTCTTTTCTTTTATGCAGTTTAACCTGCTATTAAGCCTTTCAGTGAATTTTTCATTTAAAAGTTGTAATATTTTTACCTCCAGAAGTAGCATTTATTTCTTTTTAAATATATCTGCTCTTTCTCTCCTCATTATATTCATGTTCTTGCTTAATGCTTGATCTGTGATCGTGGTATTTTAATGTCCTTATCTGCTAACTATATCCTTTCTCTCATTTTTGAGTCCTGATCATAATGACTTATTTTTTCCTTGGTGATGGGGCACATTTTCCCACTTCCTCACATGTCTAGCAGGGTTTGATTGGAAATTATTTTTGTCAAGAGTCTAGATGTTTATGCTTTTGCATTATGCACTTAGGATCTGCTAGGACAAGTTCAGACTGGCCTTGTCTTCTGGCTGGTTAACAAGGGAAGGTGGATGGCTAACCCTTACTGCTGACGTGCAGCCCTTCTGAGGCCTCTGTGAAAAGCCCTGAGTGTCCAACAAGGGCTTTCTGCCCTATCCAGACTCCAAAGTCTCTTCATGACCTCTGAGTCCCCTCACGGTTACTCTTTGTCTACTGTTTCGAGGGTTCACTCAGGGCAGCCACAGCTTAGAATTCAGCCAAAGATGCACGGGGACCCCTAAACAGGTTTATTTCTTTTAAAACATGTCTTCTGTCCTCATCCCATTCATGTTTACCTTCCCAGGGTCCTCCTCCCTGCCTCTCCCTCCCACAGACTGTTGCTGGTGCCCCTTCAAACTCCCATCTTCATCCCCCCAGCTCTACTGGGCTGCCTTGCCCGGTCTGCTCAAGTTCCCCCTCCCTGTCCTGCGCGCCAGGAAGTGCCACCAGGCAGGAAGTCTGGGTGATTCCAAGGCTCACACACCCACTTCCTTTTTCTCAGACGTAACATGCTTTCCGAGTTTTCTGGTTGTAGATGGACAGTCCGGTCCTAATCACTCCTCAGCCACTCTCTGAGGCTAATGCCTGCCCCGTGTACCAGGTCCCATCTTTCTCCCTGCTCTAAGTCACCTTCCGGGCAGTTCTCCCTGGTCCCTCCCCCAGCACCAAATTTTCATTCTCTGTGGGATCATTTCCATCACGCACACACTGTAACTTCTCCCACGTAAAAAACAACAGCAGGAAAACTTCTTCTCACCCTATTTCCCTGCCAGCTGCCCACGCCCCCATTCAATTGCTCTGCTTTGTAGCCAACCCCCTTGCAATAGTTTTCTGTAAGTGCTGCACCCAGTTCCCATCCTTTCATTCTCTCTCAGGCTCTCTTTCCCCTCCACATAAACTGCTCTCCACAAAGTCAGTAGGAAGCACGAGGCTGCCGAATCCAACGGCCGACATTCAGTCCTCGCCTCACACTGGGCCCCAGGCCCACAAGCGCTGCACATCACCCCTCCTTCCCAACGCGTTTTCCTCGCTGGCCTCCAGGACATGCGCTGCACTCCCTGGTTTCCTTTCCCCGCCTCACTCAGCACCCCTGTTCAGTCTCCTTTGCCAGCTCCTCTTCCTCTCCTCCACTTCACAAGCCCCGACTGCCCAGGGCAATCTCCTCTTTGCTCTGTGCTGTCACGTCCTTGGTGACCTTATCCGATCCCATCACTCTAATAAATGCCACGTATTATCCCAGGCTGACAACGTACACGTTTCTTTCTGCAGCTCAGACTTCCGTCTCTGTCAGGGGCAACTCCACATTCCAACTGCTGAGCCCAGGACATTCTCGCCTCCTTTACCTCACAGACACGCCCATCAGGAGATCATCCTGGCTCTGCCATCAAAACGCACCCGGAACCTGAGTGCTTCTCACTCTCTTCGCTGCTACCACTCTAGCTCACGCTGCCCCCACCCTCTCCTGGATTATTGCTCTGTACTCCTAACAGGAGTCCCTGCATCTGTCCTTATTCTATTGGCAAGATAGTTTATGTTAACTTTCAACATAATGCATTAGACCATGCAGTTCTCGACTCTAAATTCCCTAGTGGCCTCCCACTTCACAGAGAGAAAAAGCTAAGTCCTAATGCTAGTCTACAGGCCCCATGTGATCCGTTCCCATTAGCTGTCCCCTGCCACTAGTGTCCTCTTCACACTCTTCTCTCGTCACCACAGTCTCCTTGCTGCACTGTAAGTTCCATGCACCAAGGATCTGTGCATATTCTGGTCTCTGCCGTCTCCCAGACTCAGGTGACAGAGCCCGGTACAGCAGCAGACTGCTCAGTGAGAGTCTGATGAACGAATGCATGGACGGACAAGCTCAGGCTTCCCAGGCACCACCCAGCAACGGTGAAGGGGAGCAGAGGGACTTTCTCATCTCTTTGACTGCAGACTAGGGGCAGGCGAACTGCAGCCTCCAGGCCAAAGTTGAGCCTGCCCCCTGTTTTTGTGAATAAAGGTTTATTGTAACCACAGCCAAGCCCCTTTGTTTGCAAACTCTCTGTGGCCACCTGCCCACCACTGCACCGGCAGAGCGGAGTAGCTGCCGTAGAGAATGCATGGTCCATAAAGCCTTAAATATTTGCTACCTTGCTCCGTATGCAAACAGTTTTCTGTCCCCTGACATAGAGGGCATGCCGAAAGGGAGAATTCAGCTAGAACTTGTGGCTCACACAAAAATCCAGGCACCCAACTCGAAGAGTGAAACACACTCAGATGCGGGTAGGCGAGCCCGTCACTCGGTACCATACAGAGATGCGACGACCCCGCTTTGGGGGGACAGTTGGCTGGGAAGTGATCTTATCCCAGGCACAGGAGGGTTTCTGTCTGTGAAGGTAGCTAACAGTAGCCGAGCCTGCGCACACACATCACCAATGGGAAGATGAGGGATGTTAGGTCTATATTTTCACATCTACATTATTAATCTCTCAAGAGCTGCAAAACGTCCCTTAACTGCCTATTCTGAATCATGCTCCCATAGAAGGGTCATTTGTATCCTATTCTTTGTCTAAATGATGCATTTCAGTTCCTTAAAATAGGGCCAAGTCTCATCTGTCTTGAAGACAGAGCTGCTCTGGGCGCTGAGGGGCTCCGCGGGGCGCCTGGGGCTCCGCAGCTGCTTCCCCAGGATGCAGCCCATCCTGGAAAGAAGCAGTGGTGGTTGCTGTGGGGCCTCTTCCAGAATGAGCTGCTAGTGGGCAGGCGGCCCTGGCTGGAGGGCTTCCCTGGGCAGCCACCACGGCTCTCAGGATGCCTCAGGGTTGGCCCTGCCCTGGGCCTGTCCACATCCCTCAGGTCCCCTTGGACTTGGAAGGACTCCGTATAGAGGAGCTAGCTAAAAGCCAGCAACATCTCTATTTACACCCTGGAAATGGCTAGAACCCGACCAACCTCCTGGGCACCTGCTGGCCCTGAACCCGGGACATAGGGAACTCGGCGGCCTTGGCTGTAGTCACTAAGGGCAAATATTCCCACTTCTTGGTTTCTCAGGCAGAACTCTCCCTCTGGCGACATGTCCCATGGGCTTGGGCCTCTTCCTGAAGGAGGAAGAAGTCAATTCTGTGATGTGGAGCAGAAAGGCTGAGGAGGATCAGTCAACCAAACAGTCCACAGAAGATGAGGCCTAACCATGACTCTGTAAGATGTAGACAAATCCCACTAGACTTCAATGCAAGACAAGGATCTTAATGTAGAGGTAATTCTACCTGCCGGTAAACGTAGTTAGCCACTGAAAACGCCAGATCAAAAACTGATTTGAGAAACTTCCGAAGGGATTTGCATACCAGAGAAGAAAGACAGACTATGAATGACAGTCAAGCACCCCAGCAGCAGCAGCAGGTGCCTGTGAACCTCGGTCCCCGGGGTGGCCATGGAAGCCTCAGCCTCTGGATCTGTGAACCTTGGGCCCCGGGGTGGCCATGGAGGCCTCAGCCTCTGGATCTGTGAGCCTCGGGCCCCAGGGTGGCCATGGAGGCCTCAGCCTCTGGAAACTGTGAAGACCAGGGCGGTTCTATGGGGACTTTGGTGTAACCTTACTCAAATGCAGAAAGCTGGGTTGGGGAAACCTCTAAGCTGCCCTCTGACTCCACAAACAGTCAAAGGAAAAGGAAATCCAAGCAGAAGAACTGGCAGGAGCAGCGGCAGGTGTCCAGCCCCAGCCTGTCTCCTACCAGGGATGCTGCGAACGTGAGAAGCTTCTACAGAACGTTTCAACGGCCCCTTGGATGAGACCTTGCTACGTGGATGTCTCTATTCCTCGGCTTGGAAGAAAGGAGCCGAGCGGGGGATGACGCAAAGGATGGCCCTCTCTTTGATGAATCTCCTCAAAGTCAAGAGTCAAGAGCCGACGATCTGGAAGTGCTGGCCTGGCCACGTCTCGGGCTCCTCGCCGTGAGATGATGAGAATTCACAGCCATCTACGAACTGATGCACAGCCAAGTTAGTCTGTGGCACGCTTGAACGTAATATGTGTTAAGTGACAGAGATAACAGCCTTCACACAGTGCATCACCAAGCACCTCGAGGGGAGTCCTCAGAGGAGACCCCCAACCAACAAGGGGATGCATAGACAGTTCTGTCTTCAGTGAGGTGCACACGTGCCAGCTGCTGGGAAAAACACCCACGGGTGATGTCACATAGAATTAGGACAGGAAAACTAGGGTCCCTGCACGCCTCCTTGAATGTGTCCCATCACCTTCTGGGCCCCAGGAGCAGGACGGCCAAAGCCTCTGCTGTCTGGGGGGGCCTCCCTCCCTCGGGAAGGCCTCCTGTCCCTAGAGGAGACTACCAGAGAGTTCAGAGCGAGCATGTTTTAAGGAAATCTGGCCTCTCCTAAACTGGTCTCCACCTGCGGTGACACCCCACCCCTGCACCTCCACACACAGGTCCCCTCCAACCCAGGGGCCACTGTTTCTAGGGGGAAGTCCAGCCCCTCCCCTGATGCCACAGGAGTCCAGTCTCCATCCCTTTGGAATCTGGAAAACTGCAGCCTGGGGCTCTGGCCACCGGTTGGTGTGCTCGAGTATCTGACTTCTGCGGGGTTCCCCCTAAAGGGCACCTCATCACCCCAAGTACACCTGCTTTAGAGAGCCACAGCCTTCCGTCTTGCCTGCATGCCTTCCTCTGACTGATGTGTCTGGGACCTACGGTGCCCACTTAATGTTCAAAAGATACTCCCTGCCTCCCGTTGCTGGAGAGTTCCCCTGTGGGGGCCATCTGGAGGGATGGTCCCCACCCAAATCATTTGCCCCTGATAAAAAGGTGGGGGTGAGGGCAGGCTGGCTCTGTTTATCCCGCCACACAGAACTGTCTGTCTGCGTCTGATACTTCCTGGCAGAGGCCTGGTTGGCCCCGCCCCCTGCGCTGCCCTACAGGACACATGCAGCCCAGCTTCAGCCTGTGCCCCTCTGGGCTCCATCCTGAGGTTTCTGTCGGTAATGCTCTCAGCTTGCCCCTCTCCTCAAGAGCAGGCCTGCAAACAATGCCGTGTGCCTGCAGGTCCTGGATGGGGTGAGGGGTGGCAAAGAACTTACTAGAATCTTGGTACCCTATGAGCTGGAAGAAGACTTTGTCTAATGAATGTGGGAATCAAAGCCCACAGCTCAGGCCAAAGAGCTGAACTTGGCCTCTTGACTCTTAATCAGCACCCTTTCCGCCACATTAAGCTGCCTCCACTTTTCATTGGCAGTCAGTTGATTTCTTCAAGTCACAGAACACCCCAGACCGGCAGGAGGGACGAAACCCTTCCGGTTGGCACCCAGAGGCGAGGGCATGGGAGGGTGGAGGCAGGGTCTCTTGCTGCCCAGTACCAGAGCTGACGGGAGTCCGAACCTTCAAGGCTAGCTCAAGGTCACGCAGTCAGTGCCAGACAACAGGACTTCCAAACTTGCACCACACTTCCCACTGAACCCCGCCAACCCCTTTTTAACAAACGGATTCCACTGGGAATTCCTAAAACATTAAGCCTTCTCAGTGCTCTTGAACATAAGTTCAAGGGACACAATTTGTACCCACACTGTGCTTCTGTAACATGCATTTTGCATGGAGTGAGAAGAAAACGTGCTTTTTCACTTCGGGTAATTAAAGGGGACTAGATAAAGGTTCTCACTCAGCATAGGGGCTAGTCGACGACAATAGTTGTCAGTTGCTTGAAACGGAAGGTAACTGTCTCCATAATCTCCGTTTTCAGGTTCCTGAGTGGGGCTTGGGTGGCAGCTCTTTGTGATCTTTTTTAGATCCATTGATAAATAATAACACAAATCTTGAAGTGGGAAATCAAAGGAATGTTTCTTCAAACTGAATTTTTTTCCTTTTCCAAATCTATCCTGATCAATGCAAATTAAAACAATGAGATACCATTTCACATCCATTAGAATGTCTAATAATGCGCCCCCAACTTCATTACCACCCCCCAAAAAATACCCCATCGAGTGCTGGCAAGGATGAAGAGCCACTAATTTAGAATCCTCATACAGTGCTGCCAGAAATGCAAACAATGCAGCCACCTTGGAAAACAGTTTGTCAGCTTCTTACAAACACTCACTATGTGACTGAGCATTCCTCTCCTGGGTGCTATATGCAAATATTTATAGAAACTTTATTCATAATTGCCAAACATTTGAGATCACCCAGATGTAGATCAGCAAGTGGATGTGCAAACACTGTCCAGGTCTACAGTGGAATCCACCTCAGTGACAAAGAGGAGCTTTGTTTGGTAGAGCTTCTCAAGGGCATTGCACTGAGTGAAGAAACTAACCTCAAAGGGTCACATGCTGTGCGATTCGATGTATGTGGCATTCCTGACGGGACAAGATCACAGAGCGGGAGAACAGATTGGCGGCTGCCCTGGCGCGGCACGGCAGAGGGGCAGGAGTAGGTGACTCTGCCGAAGGTGCACTGGGGAGACCTTTGTGGTGAGGGGACGGCTTTGCGTGCTGGCCGAGGCGGTGGCTCCACGAGTCTGCACATGTGACAGAATGACACACACGGGCGCAGCGTCGGCTTCTTGAAACCCCTCTGGTACTACAGTCACATGAGCTGTCACCACCGGAGGAACCCAGCTGGAGGGCTCGGAGGACCGTTTGGCACTGTCTTGGCAACTTCTTGTGACTCTATACTTAAACTTCAAAATGAAGTTCACACACATACACGTGCACACACACATGTGTGCATGCTCACACACGTGTGTGAACACATGCCCATGTGTGTATGTGTGCGCACACGTGCATGTGCACATGAGTGTGTGCACGTACACACATACACGCACACATATGCGACGTGGACGGCAACAGGGATGAATCACAAACACATCACACTAAGTGAAAGACGCTAGGCACAACAGGCTACACTCTAAGTGCTTTCACTTATATGGCGATCTGAAAAAGATAAAACTTTAAAAATGAAGAGCGAATCGGTGCTTTCCAGGGATTACAGGTGCGAGGCACGTTGGAATGATGGACTGTTCTGTATCCTGATGGCTGTGGGGTCGATGAATCTATACATGTGACAACTAATAATGGAAGACTTAATTCAAAGTGCAGTTGGGAGGCCAAAGGGGTGGCCCTCACACACTCCCTGTGGACCTCAATGCCAGGCCCAAGAGGAAGGACTGTCAACTACAGACCTGGGCAGGAGGGGCTGCCTTGAAAGCCAAGGGCATTTCACTAGGCCAGCAGGGGGAGGGGAGATCTCCTTACTTGTTCAGCAGCTCAGCCAGTGAAAACCCATCATCGCCCTGAACTCTCCCTTTCCTCCAACAGACTTTTCGTTCAAAACAATCCCTCCCAACTTCCTCCTTTCTCTCTATAAAATAATGTCCCTCTCCCTTGCTTGAGGATGTGCCTGTGGTTTTGCTACAGCTTGCTTGTGCTAAACTGCAATTCTCTGCGACTCCTGAATAAACCTGTTTTGCTGGCAAAATAACTGGCTGCTTTACTTTTAAGATGGACAATATATTAAAACCCATGGAACTGTGCACCAAACAAAAATGAATTTTTCTGTACGGAAATTTGAAAATAAACTTGAAAAAAAATGAAGTCAGGAAAACACAGAAAGCCACACCTCTATTCCAAGAAACTATTGCGACTACTTTGCATAAATTACACATTTGGCTTTCACAATTTAAACATCGGTGGTGCCGGGGAGGGGGGGATTCCTTGGGGCTGTGTGAATAAAGGATTACCTTTACACATTTAATCTCCTCAGCAGTTTGGCTTTTAGCAATACAGGGGAGAAGTTTTCAGGTGTTCAGTGTTATTGACCAGCCAACTGAAATTACAGCCGGGTGCTTACCAAAGCTGAATGATTATACCCTGAAATTAATGTCTGAAGAGATTAAGGGAAAGCTAACTTGAAACCGAAGTAAGGTTTTGGAAAAGCGGGAGGTCGGGGGTGGGAGGGAGAGAGAGAGAGAGAGGGGGGGGGGAAAGGCAGGCTTGGGAATTCGTTGCATGATTTTGAATTCCTTCCGTTTCCTTGAAAATGTTTTCTGTTGGCTCTCACGGGGTTCAGGGGTCCATTCTGTATGGAGCAGTGGATTCTTCGGACTCATTTGGAGTTTTGGGATATCATAGTTTGCTCCCCAAACCCACCCTGAGAGCCTCTTCTAGCAGGTTTGTTTATTCCCCGTCGAATCCTTCCCCACCTACGTGTATCAGCAATAGGACAGGAGGAGAGTACGTGCAATCAGAAGCTGAAACCAGCGGGGACAGGGGACTAGCAAGTCGACCCCTGTGAATTTCCAGTCGCCACTCTTGTGCTTGATGTTTTCTTTATGTTATTTTTGGCTTGGTTCCACATCAGAAAGGTTAAACTTGAAGTTGTAGACACGTTGCTTTTAAGAAAACATACCAGCTAATCTGTGGACATCTGTTTAAATTGTCCAATCAACCTTTCATAGTTCTCAAGACTTCCTTCTTAGTGTCCTTGTACATGAACCTTAAACACTGAAATCTCAGGTTGCACCTGGCGTTCATTCATTAGTACCCGTGGCACCTCGCACCTGGCTGTGACTTCTCCCCGTCTCTGGGAAGGGCTGCCTCCCACTCCCCTGTCTGTCTATTCAGGCACCAGAGCTGAGCTTCCTCCCACAGCCAAGAACGGGACTCACTGGCTCTGAGCTCGAGGTGCCCCAGTGCCATAAAATGTTATTGCTTAGTTCCATTTACTAGTTCGGAGAGATGCGCCATGCGGACTTTTTTTTCTTTGTTTATACTTTTTTACTTTAATTTTTCTTGAAGTAACACCGTCACCGGACTAAAGGGGTCCATTTGCTTGTGCGCATCAAAGCCCCAATAAGACGTGAACAGGAGTCTGCAGCCAAGAAAGTGAGGGTTTCTTAAGGGGGTGGTGCCAGGCCTGGAGTCACACATAGCTGGTGCTCAAAGACCTGGCAACCTGATAGCTTCCGAGGGGTGGGTTATATGGGGGAAATCTTTAATTCTGGTGACCAACAGACTTGGGCTCATGGTCTGTACTGAATGGTGGGTGCCGGGGTCGGGGTAAGTGGTCATGGCCTCTGGTCCTGACGTCAGCCAAGGAGTTGTTCTGGCCAATTTCACAAGGATTTGTTCTGTGGGATCATTCTGCTTTCCTGCGTCTAGAGCTAAAGCACAGTACCTTGAGGCCAAGACACTGTGTTTAGGGTGATGGAAAACTCCGTCTCAATAGTCAGTAGATTCAGGACCTCGTTTCTCTGAGATCACTGGATGCTGACCAGAACCTCCTCGTCCTGAGGGTTTAATGATTAAGCAAGGGCGAGGGGGGGTGAACCAGGGCACTGGGTGAGCCAGCTTGAGTTCAAGGAAAAAATAAAAACGAAAAACCAGATTAGCAGAGATGAGCTTTCCATGCAGTTACAACACAAGCATGAATGTTGCAGAGGTTAGTGTTAAAACAGAGTCCCCCACTGCCTCTTCTCCAGAAAGAGCCCCTTTCAAGTGTCTGTGCTGACACTTTTGCTATCAACCTCTACATCCCTAAATAAAATGTTTATTTTGCTTCTGAAAGGCAGTAGATGTGGCATCCCAAAATATGACTGTAGGAGTTCAAAACCTACCACCCCCAAATAACCCACTTTGCATAAGTTGTTTTGAGCTGGAGGCACTTGAAAAACAGCAATGCCAGGAGAGGCTTCCTCCGAGCTCCCTTATCTGCTTAAAGACCGAACCTGCAAGAGGAGCTCAGCTGTCCCAGACCCTCTCTCAGGGGTTTTGTCAACCAGGGAGGGCTGAGGAGGCTTGTCACAGGGCAGGAGGCTGGAAGTCCACATCACGTTGTCACACACCGTCAGACCTCCCATTTGTCCATGGGCTCAGGGCCCACTCATCTCTCCTAAAAATCATTTCCTTTCCCTAAGAGGCCTGCGTCTCCCTCCCCCTTCCCTACAGAGATGGTTATTACATTCAAATTCTAAGCTACCTCTGGGAGTTACTCATTTTTCCCTGGGTATCTCCCATGAGTATGTGAAGTACCTGTGCTAATAAACTTCTGTTTGTTTTTTGCTTATTAATCTGTCTTCTAGACAGCTCTCTCTCAGCTAAGAATTCAGAAGAGGACAGGGAAAATTATTTTTTCTTCCTTGCACGTTCCTTGAGTTTCCATTTTCAGGCAGCACCTGCAGACTCACTGGTTCACAAGTCAGGGATTTGGCCCTCCCTCCTTCCATTGCCCCCCCCACCCCCGCTCCACGGCCCTGTGACACCCGCACCTTTCCCGTCCCCTACCCTCCCCATAGGGATCTGATGTTTGTTAGAGCTTTACCTGGTGTTTCTATCAGTATGACCATAAATGTTACCCTGAACGGTGCCATGTTAGTAAACTATGATGACTTTTCCTCTCCAGAACAACTTTTTGTTTCCCTGGATAATAATTTTATTATTATGTGATTGTTACAGTTGTTGCTTATCATTATTTCAAACACAAAAATCTCATTCAGTTATACAAACTTCCTCCCAAGACCGCCTTGTTCATCTTGAAGCAGTGTGCCCAGGTTCTCTGACCTGCCCCAGCCTGGACCGTTTGTTCCCAACAGTCGGTGAAGACACGACTCTCCACCCTCTTCCCAGGGGTTCCCTCCACTTCTTCCTTGTGCTGGGCCTCCTGTTTCCTGCACCGCATGTCTTTTTCTTGGGTTAGTCCCTTGTTTGGTGAAGCATATTCTTCAGGAGCTTTCTGATAGGGGCACATGGGAAAATGCAATTTTGAAATATTGCCTTTCGAAAATGTCTTTATTCATTCCCCACACATAACTGATGTTTTACCGATGTAGAGGATTCTAAGATGGGAGTCATTTTTCTTTAAAATTTGGAAGGTGTTGCTTTATCGTCTGCAGCCTCCAGTATTACTGTTGAGAAACCAGGGAGTGTGTCTATTTGATCCTTTGTGATCCACTAAGATCTTCTCTTCATCCTGGGAGATCTGAAGTCTCACAATGACGTGCAGGGATTTGTATCTGTTTTTGTCTACTGTGTGTCAGTCTGGAAATGTACACCATTTCTATCTGGGAAATTGTTTTGGATCATTTTGTCAATGATTTCCTCTACTCCTTTCCTCTGTTCTCTCTCTCTCTCTCTGAATCTCTTATTATTTAGATATTAGATCCCCTGGACTAATCTAGTTTTTTGGTTTCTATTGTTTTTTTTTCACTTTTACATAATTTTGTGGTTTTGCTCTACTTTTTGAAGGAGCTCTTCAATTTTGTCTTCCAGTTTATTATGTTTTTAAAAAATGTCTGCTACCATGTTTCTAAATGTTTAAAGCTCCTTTTTCTTTAAAAGTTTCATTTTATTACCAGTGTTACTGTTTCAAGGTTGAATTATCTTTTCTTATATCCCTGAAGATACCACTGATAGGTTTTCTTCTTAAGCTTCTTTTCTTTGAATATCTGTATTATTCATGTTGCTGAGTTTTTTATGTTGGTTTGCCTTGGTCTGAATCTTTCACATCAAGGATTACATGTGGCAATCCCTGGTGACGTGCCCACAAGAGTAAATTGTGTCTGGGGCTTTTCAGGAGCAGACCTCACACTGGGGTGCTCTGGCTGAGCTGCTTCATTGGGAAACTCATCTGTATCTTAAACACTTTCCTCTTGGGCCATTCAATTCCTCTGAGGACCCTTCTAGTCTATGGGGCTGGAAGTGGGCCTGTGGCCAGTGTTTTGAGAGCAGAGGGGGATAGGGAGGGCCAGGGTGTCTCAGGATCCAAGAAGAATGTACTAATTTTACCTCCCAGTTTCTAGTCTGGCACCCACCTCCATCTCTGCCTCCTGCCCCCCAGTCCAGAGACCTTCCATCTCCCCTCCACACAGGATAATCCCCTAACATTCTGTGCATGTGGAGCAGGCCTGCTGTCTGCACCAGCTGGCGAAGGTGACCTGGGGCATTGAATTGCTCCTTCAAACACTTTCAACAGGTCCCCATTCTTTAGACCCCTCCCTCGATGCCCTTTCCGGGGGTGCTCGGTGTTTCCAGCTCACAGCTTTTTTAGGGAGTTTGCCGTGTTCATCTGCCTTCTGCCCTGCTGGGCCAGGATTCAGCTTCCTTCTGTCTGCTCAATCAATTAACATCACTTATTTGTCTTCCGGATTCCAAAGATTTGTTGCAGTTTTCTCCTCTCCTCTTCTCCCCATGCCTCAAAAAACAAAACAAAACAAAAACAAAGCAAAACAACAACCACCTCCTCTACTATAGCTGTAGAGGGGTTTCAGGAGAGAGAGGTATTCGAAGCACTTCCAACCTGCTACCCTTACCTGGAAGTCACCGTGTGTGTGAGATGACAATGTGTGACCTGCGGACCATGGAGTCCCCCAGCCCAGGCCCTCACAGACATGCTGCTGAGTGGGGTTGGACCTGTCTCTCAGATGCGCCCCCCAGCACCACCAGCACACCAGCAAGCGGGGCCTGAGAGCTCACCGTGGGGGACTCGAGAACACTTCTCTAGGCACTCACATGTGCCAGGAGGAGTGCTTATGGGAGCAACACTTGCCCAGGGTGAGGATAAAGGGATTGGTATGTGAGGGGATGAAATATCTGAGAATAACTTCAAAATTATTTATTTCTGCTCCCTAATGTTACAAAGAAGAAATGAAGACCCTGAGTGGGTTCAGGACGCGTTGAGGGGCTATTCCCAGGAGGGACTCAAAGCCAATTTACTTTGCCCTAAAAGTATTTACACCCCCAGATCACACAGCGAACGGAAGGCGGAGTTGAGATGACACCTTGCTGTCTCTGGCTTTCCCGCCGCACCCTCTCCCGCTGCCTCCACTTACAATGCGGAGACAGCACTTCCGGGGGGTCACAGGCTCTGCCTGAGGACTTGCAGCCGGTGCTAGCTGCTTAGGAAAAGAAGCGACACAGAAATAACAAAAGCAATATAGGGTCCTAATGAAGAAAATATGGTGGGTTTTTTTTTTTTTTGATGTTGGAATGTAAACTCGATCTAAAAAACAAAATTAAACTGTAAAGAAAAACCTCCTGACCTTGAACCAATGAAATTGTCTTTGCATCTTCGGAGCCCATCCAAGATGGGAATGGAAATAAATGTGTAAAGCATCCAGTATGTAGTTTCTTACCCCTGTGGTGTCTGTTAGGGAGTTCCCAGATGTTGACACCCTTACCGACAATTCTCCCGGATGCCGTGACCCACCCCCTCCACTCCCTGCAGCTCCCTCTGCCCCACACCTGTGCGTCTAGCTCAGTAACGTGCACTGGGTTGTAGGGAATAGCTTCCTTCAAGGTCAACCCACAGCCAGTACTTACTTGCTACCTGTTTGGTTCCCTCTGCTCTGGGCCCAGGTACATCCTAGAAGCAAGGATCTCCCAAACATAAATGGCACAACTATATAAATCTCACAACTATGATGAGATTGGCTGAGGTCTCCCTCGCCATCCGCCCAGCCTGGACGGCTCAGGCCTCTGCAGTGAAACTAGTCCCAGGAAGGAGGTTCCTTTGGCACCAGAACATCAGGGCTCTTATTCCCCCATGGTGTAGTCGAAGTTACATTAATAGGAAGAACATAAATCCCTTGCCTGAGAGTAGAGTGTTGATATTTGGAAGAAAATCCTCGCATGTGTCGGTGAAGCGTGTTTGCCATTAAATGCAGGAGAAAGGCAGCCTCCGCCACTGTGGGCGTAAGGAGACACACCGTGTCGTTTCTGCTTTGCCCTCACTTCTCCGACCGACAGGGCACACTCCGCTGCATGGCGCAGCCGGCCGGGGGCCCTGCAGAGCGAGTTCTCCCCGAGATCTGGCTGAAGCTGGGGGGACAGCACTGCACAGCAGGAAGACACTGGGTCAGAAGGCCCTTGACTTCCACAAAGGAGCGTGCCTTTCCAGGGAGGAGGGGGTGTGTGAGAGTGCAGGTTTGGAGAAACGCTAAAGAGAAAACATGAGGCAGAAAGAGGGGACACGGGGTGAGAGAGTTAAGGACAAGGGCACCTCTTCCAACATGGAGCCCTGGAGGCATTTCAAGGGATGAATTAGCTCCTGCCCCCAGTCTCTTCCAAGTGGAATAATTACTTTGATCCTCATCAAGGGGCATATGGGTTTGATCATGGCCTGTGGGTTCTTATAAGAGGATTGTTTTTAAATGGTGAGAAGCACACAAGTTAAGTCCCCAGGTGTCCAGGGTCTGCTAGAATAACCAGTTCTACTCACAGCAGCGGGAGTCCCCCAGTATTCTCATGTGCTGATGAGGCATCGTTGCACAGAATGACACGGGCAGAGGGTCGTGCAGACCCAAGACAAATCCTGACACCGCCCAGTGCCCTCTGGGGCGGGGTGGTGGCCGGGGAGAAGATCCCCCCATGGAGAAGCATTGTTCTAATATCGGGAGAATCTGTAGCCATAGATTCTCCACACTGATGTTGGTAATTTGTGTCGTCTCTTTTTTGCCCTGACTGATGTGTCTGGAGATTCCTACGTTTTATTGATTTTCCTCAATGGAGAAAGGAAGGTTCGAGGGAGGGAGGGAGGGAGGAAGACTGTCTCTGACCCTGACTTGGCAGAGTCCTTGCTTCAATTCAGTTTCACCCCAACTGGTGTCAGTTTTTAACTCTGGGCAGAGCCTCCAACCACATGTCCCCAAGTGCCGCCCAGCAGTGTGTGCACAGAGTGTGCACAGCAGACAGATTGGCCCCAGATGTCTTTGGACGTGGTCTGCCTCTGGTCTGTCGGCAGCTCTGCAATGATTTACATCTGCCCGGGTACACTCCTCAGGCCATGTGGAGGCAATTTGTAAACGAAAACTCGTCTTGCTACTGTTGATGTTGCTGGTCTTGATTACTTCCTTGGCTCTCAGAGAAGTGGAGATGGGCACCTGGGTGGAAAGGGGAGAGGGCAAAGATTTCTGGGGGAGCCCTTCCCCTCCTCTCCTGACCCCTAGCCTTCCAGCTCCCCAGCGACACTTCTTGTCCTTCCGAGGTGGCGTTCCACGGTCTCCACACTGGGAGACCTGGAGTCACTCATTGCATGGCAATCATGCTGTCCCTAAATGTCAGCTTGCTTAGGCCCAGTGTCTCCACCCCAGCTCACCATGAACTCACGCTCTTGGCCAGCTGTCTCCAGGAAAGGGCCCGACGACACGGTTCAGCTGTGATGCCTGCATGTTAGTGCGGCCCCCCAACGGGGGGTGCCCGCCGTGAAGGGAGCTCACCCAAATGGGCGCCGTTCGGTCTCCTGTGATGTCACAGCAGAAACGGCAGGCTCTCTGCTGTCAGAGGCCAGGTCCACAGTTGGTGCGATTCTGGATTAGATCACCATTCTCAAACCCAGCTATACCACACAGCAGTAATCTGTCTGTGTTCTCTATGCAAATACCCAAGAGCAAGGAAATAGGTCACAGAATGAGCAGAGAGAATTGAGGGGAAATCCCTGCCTGGAGGAGGGATTAGAGAAGAGCAGATGGACGTGAGGCCAAAGCCCTGACTTCGAGGCCTTCAAAGGGCTGCAATTCTGGCTCCTGCATCCTTAACTCAAAGACACAAACGCCTGATGGCAAAAGCAGGTGTCTGTGACAGGCTGGTAGGGACATATTTTGGGTGCAGGCCCTCCCAGGGGTCTGCGCCTAAGACAGGTAACTGCCTGGTGCACCCACACATGCAGCCACCCGGGCAGGGCACCCAACAGGTAGGCACTTAGGGAAACTACTCTCCCTCTAATCTGCGGCTGGCCTCCCAGGTGCTCTGTACCCTCCGACAGGTGACTGAAAAGGCACCTGTGTTGCCCAGGAACTGAGTCGTCCACCCCAGTGGATTCCTTTCTCCTGGCTCTCAGTCCCAGAGACACACAGGAGGCGTGTATAAAGAGACTGGTGGGGAGCACGGAAATTCCTTCCCTCCATGCCCCCTGCCCAAGCACCGGTCAGCTGCCTGCCTGGTCTTTCCCAGGAGAATGGGCTGCAGCATGCCCTCTGGCTCCCTCCTAGAGTGCGCCTAGGAAAGGCTCTCCAAACATGCTCAGACACAAATGACAACATGCATGTGTGAGGGAGGCAGGCAAGAAGGAGAGCGGTTGGGTGGGTTCGCCCAGAATAGGTCCCAAGCTGCGCCCACAGATCACCAAGGAGCTCAGCCCGGGCCCCGGCCCACGCTGGGCTCCTCTCCCTGCCATGCTTCAGTAACAGGCCTTCTCCAGTACCAAGAGGGGGCGTATCCTTCGTACACTGTTTCCAAGTAAAGCAAAGACTATTCTGCAGCCTCACTCTTTGTACTTACTGCTTTTTCTCATACAGTTACATATACTGAACATGCACCCAACTGAAGATTTCTGTATCTTTGCTTACACGGAATTGGAACAGCTTGCTTACATACCTAAGCTATTTTTAGCTAAGCACTGGGAGGGCTTAGCGCTAGCACCCATGGGCTCGGTCACCCTCACGGTCACCAGGCTGCCCTCAGCAGACTCCTTGGGTGCAGGGTGCTGCTCCACCACCTTCACCCATCGATGGAACCCCCAGACAGCTCTGCCCCTTGGAAGTCAGGCCACAGAAGCCTTAGAGAGAAAATTCCAACTTCTCCACGCCTCACTCCCCTCTTTCCTACTCTAGGGGTAGACTCTTCCCAGGATGACTTAACATCTGTCGATTCAGAGGAAAACATCCACCTCCACCCACGGGGTCTGCTCACCATTGCCACCATCAGTCATTAGAGTAACTAGTTATGCATTTCAGAGTCCAGCCCGTTCGGGCTCCGGTGCCGACAACAACCAGTTCTAGACAAATACCGCACAATTCCACGTGTATGAAGTACCTAGTGGTCAGGCTCGTAGAGACAGGATGTAGCTGGGGGCTGCCAGGGCTGGGGGCGGGGACAACGAGGAGGCGAGAGTTCAGGGGTATAGCGGTTTCCATCTAGAAGACGAAAGAGCTCCAGAGATTTTGGGGTGGGGGGACGATGGCTGCACAGTAATGTGAGTGCAGTTAATGCCTCACCTAAAAACAGGTTACAACGGTAAACTTATGTAACAGATATTTTACCTCAATAAAAGGTGACAAATAGTCCCAGTTGCATGGGGCCAGGGCTTGTCACCATGTGCCTCGTGTGAGGGAGGCAGAGACCAAGCCCTTGGACAGAGTCCGGTGAGCACGCTTGGACTAAAAGACACAGACACATTTCCCAAGAGCAACAGAATCTTCCTGCTTAGGCTAAATACACATTTGGGAATAAAAACCTTCTCTGCAGGGGTGCAGTTCATGGCCCATCAGGGGTCAGGGTCTCTGAGAACACCAGGCACTGTGCTCCGTCCTGTTTCTGTGACTGACAGGCCGCACCTGAAGGTTTTTTCTCAAAACAAAAGAATTCCCTCCAGGGCATGGTGAGCCTCTACCTCTGGTGCGGAAAACAGCTGGCAACTTTTAAATGGCAAAGAGTGAAACCTCCAGGCACTGCGGTCGGGACCAGAGACTGGTGCCCCATCAAATCTGCGTGGGTTTGACAGATCGTACTTGCCTTCAAAGCCATTCTGCTGCTCCCCTGGCTCTGGCCACTTGCAGCCTCCGGGAGCGTCTCAGCAGGACGGTTTGGGAAGCCCGATCCAGTGTCAACTTCTGCTGGAATCACCTGTCTGGGGTAAGACCCAAGTTGACCTCCTCCTGCCTGGGAGGAGACACTCCTCCCAGAAACCTGGGAAGCAGACACTCCTGAACAGCGTGGTGTTCTCCACTGTCCACATGTGATCATGGCGAGTGTACAGGAGTCTGCATGGAAAGGAGAGAGGAAAAAGAACAAGCTTGCACGCCACAGTACGATACCGCAAGGAGAATTCCCTGTATGGCCGGCGGCCCGTCACAAGCCTGGAGCAGACCCTCTGCTGGAGAGTTTACTCTGGGCCCTCATTTTGGCTAGCCCCTGCCCCAACACTTCTCAGCAGGCCTCAGTGGGGCTCTGGGGCGCAACACACCCACCTAAAAAGAGAAAATCATGAAGTCCCTACGAGCTATCCTTAGGTGGTCATTGATAGGTTCTAATAGGACAAGATTGTCCTATCATAAGTAAATAAATAAATATATATATATATATACACACACACACAGATATATATGTTTGAATGCCTGTCAAACCTGGACTCACGTCAGTAGAGTTTATTTACTACTACGAAGAGATTGCCTGCTGCTCTGACTTTCTGAGAAGTTAATTTGAAAGGAAATCATCTGCCTGTTCCTCTTCTTGGCTCTCTAGAATCTAAACTTCCAAATTTCAGAAGTCTTCCATCCTATTGAGGCAAAGTGTGCCTCGGGCAATACAGGAAGAAACTGCCATTCTCGCCTTCCCAGACTCCCTTGCAGCTCAGGCAATGAGCCAGCCTCTGCCCATCTGCAGGGTGTAGCCCAGGCTTTCGACTAGACGCTACTGATGTGAAGAAGCAGGGACGGGGCGGTGTCCACGTCATGCTGGGGGGTGGCAGCGGCACGACCTCTAGGGGCCCCTCCAGCCAGCACTGCTGTAGCCTCCAGCCACACCAGCGACATCGGAGGACCCGAGTGCCATTGCTCCTGGCTGTGCGGTCTTCAAGCCTAAATTCTCCAGCCCTGCTGGTGATTCTGTCAACTACCCAACTATCCTTTTTCATAAAGTCCCTTTCTTTTACAATAAATCAGAGCCAGTTTCCATTGCTTAAAACTAAAATTTCTGAATGACGCATTCTATTTGCATTATACCTAGCACAGTGTATAAGAGAAAGTTTATTTAGATTACACCCTGACTTTGCCACAAAACATTGAGCATACCAGAACATAGTAGAAGGTTTTTGAAGTGATATTCAATTTCCTAGCAACGTCAGCAGTAAAATCACAATCTATGCAGCACTAGCCTTTAGAGAAGAGAGCGGAGGCAGGAGCTGGTTGTTACAAAGAATTTGTTGTGCACTATGTATCACCCAGAGGCGAGAATCAGCATGCCTACTGAGAGGATACCCAAACCTCAGGGAGTGCCGCCCCAGGCATTGAGGACCCAGAGGGCGGGAGTGAGAAGGAAGAGACCCATTTCCCCCCCTGTGCCTCTCAGCTCTCATCCACCCCCACCCAGTGTTCAGGGCAGCAGGTTACCCATCAATATCACAGAGAGGCAGAGGCCCCTGCTGGGACTCACAGAAGCCCTAGCGTTCTGGACCTGGATTCCAAGGCTGGGCCCCGAACAGGACTAAGCCCTTGCTGCGAACTGGTGTCTGGGATGGGGCAACACTTCTGTCTGGTCACGTGGGGTCACCTCAGTCTCCTAACTTGTAAAATTGGGGGAGACCTGTGACTTAAATCAGTGCTCCTCAAATCCTAGTACAAGAACTGGTGCAGAACCACAAAGAAGTTGTCCTTTTTCACAGGTCCCTATAGAAAGGAGAAAACACACCCTCCGCCCCAAATGTAGTGAGTTTTTCATAAATCTAATTTATTCCTATTAAAACACTAAGTTACATTTTGTTATATTCACTGCAATGTAACATCACGGAGTTGATAGTGAGTAATAGGTGTTTTTAATTACTTTACTTGTAAATAAAACATTGGCAACTCTAGCTAGGCCTTGTAAATCCTTTTTTATCAGCCTTTGAAATCCCCAAATCTGGAAACTGTTAGATGAACCCAGCTCCAAGTTCCTTCTGCATTAAACTTCTTTGTCTACAGATTTGACTCAGTGGAAGTGTCTGGAGGATACCCAAAGATCGGAGAGTCAGATATTAACTTAACATTAAAAACTCAGCATGATGCTCAGGCAGTGATGCAGTGATACATTCTTAACAGCTCTGGCTTCACGGGATTGATATCCCCGTCCTAGTCCTGCTGGTGACTTCGCACAAATGACACACAGCAACCGTTGCAGGCGTCTCTTCAGTCACCGGTGAGCTGTCAACTTGACTTCAGTCCATTACTTACATACTTCCAGAAAACCCTGAGTGAGGAAGAGTATTCTAACTTTTACCCGGACAGCAGCCGGCAGTCTCACTGTGTACCCAGGCAACAGGAGATGCTGACTCCTCCCACTTCTCCCTAGGCACGCCTCACCTCCAGGGCGGCGCCCAGAGCCGGCTCGGGTCGCCACGTCAGAAATAACTGGGGGTGACTACAGCCTGCAGGGCCCGAAGCGGAGGAGTCCGCCTTTTGAGAACAGTGGGTGATTTCAGGGTCTCCATTTGTGAATTGCTTTTAGTGTTATTGTCATTCACTGCATAAAGACCTCCTGGGGCTCGAGGAGCAACAGGAGTCTGAACTCATGCCGATATGTAAATAGCGCTGCACTTAGGATATAAAGGTTTACTAATCTGAAGAAGAAAATGACTCCATTTAGTTTCTCGTTTTTGTCTGAGTATCCCAGGTATTGCTCAAGGTATGGGAAGATCAAACCACTTTCTGAGTCCTACTCTAAACTAGGTTGTTTTCGTAAAACTGGGTGTGTTTGACTAGGAGCGCCAACCCGATCTGAAATGGGAAGTCACTGCACACACTTACTTATGTATTTGTGAGGTTACTCAAATAAGAGCTGTCGTTCCCTGTGGGTGGAAATGCTGAGGTCCGGAATCAGGCGCCGTTTCATTTGCCATCGTGTGCCCCGACACAGTAGGCTCGAAATACAAGGTCACTGACTGAAGAGGCAAGAGGCAGGGCCGGGCCCTTGTCTCTGCTTAAGGGCAGGTTGTCAGAAACCCTTACTGGTTCTCAACAACCGACCTTTTGCTACAGGAGCTTCCAACCTGATGGCTTAAAATATCTACTAAACCCAACCATTCGGAGCCTGAGTATGGGGGAAAATCAATGGACAACCCACTCTGGCTTTTTCTGGAGTCCATTTATTTACCAGACTGTCACTGTTCAAACCATTCTACAACTGGCCTAAATTGGTTGCAGCGAAAGAAGATGAAACTTATGGGTTGGGTTTTTTTTTTTCCTCTTTAGTGCCAGAATTTGCCAGAAGCAAAGACCGCAGGGACTCATTCGGGTTGGCTCCCTTTAGAACTACAGGCAGGAGGAGGGGCCTGCCTTGTCCTGTGCCCACCGAGAGGCCCTCCCCCCGGGATGGGGCAGGTCCTGGGGATGGGAAAGCTCACTCTGGGTCACTGCAGAGTCTGGTGCTACAAGTCCTGCCCCTCCACCCACGTCCCCCACCCCCACTGTCCTCGCTGCTGGAGGGAAAGTGCAAACCAAGGGAGAGGGCTGCTACAGCAAAGGCCCTTGGAGTCCAGGGCACGAGAACCTTGTGGCTGGCCCAGGTACAGGCTGGGAATTTAGCTTTCACTGGAAACGCTAAAGCAAAAGCCCCATTCCAGAATCCAAGGCGGAGGAGCAATCTGGGCAAACCTTCGCGACTACACGGTCTTCTTAGCTACCGGCCTTGCTTCTCTGTGTCAGAGCCTCAGGCAGGATGGAGCCAGACCAGCTTCCTGGGCTCCAGACCCTTAAGGGAGAGAGGGTCACCCCAGTGATGTGACTTCGTTTAAGAGACTTGAGGAAATTTTTGTCCGGGTGGACACTTTCCAAGTCTGACACCCCTCCCCTAGTGATAGAGCCCAGGGGTAAATGGGGTGGGAGTGGACTCGGTTGGCTGTGTGCTGTTTGGGGGTCAGGGGACCTGATGCGAGGGACCCCTCACCCCTTCTTTCCCCTCTCGCCACAGAAATGGGGCACTCCGCCTGCCTGTCGCACAGAACGCTCACATACCCGGGACTTCCTCGGCGCCTCCCCGGTCTGTCAGGCCCTGCCAGGGCTCCGGCTCACGTTTTGCTGAGCATCCTCTCCCACGTGTTCCCCCAGCCTGTCAGCATCAAGTTCAAAGCTTACTTCATCCCCTCTCCTCCAACAGCCCGCCCTGCGGAATTCTGCACTTCTGTCATTGGTCCTCGTGCCCCTCTGTGGCCAACGAGTGACCAGGCCCTCACTTCTTCCTCTGCGGTGCCCCTCCTACCTGTCCCCTCCTGGCACTGCAGGCACCGGCTGAACCTCTGTGATCTCTGTCCCCGTCACCAGCAGTTCCCGAATGGCCTCGGCCCCAGCCTCTGCATGCTTTAGCCCAGGGGACCCACGGGTTGGGCCCACACAGTCTCTAGGGACCTTGTCAGGACACAGATGCCTAGGCCTTGCAGCAGCCCCACTGAAGGAGAACCTTTGGAGGTGAGGTTGGGGAATCTGTCTTCCAACTGAAATCCTGATGCTCAGCCATGTCTGAACTCATCGCTCTAATCTGTCCAGGGTGAGGAGGTGACGACCCAGATCTGGGAACCACACACTCCTCAGGTTCAGATCTCAGGCTGATCGCTTACTGATTTTGTGACCTTTCACAAATTATGTCACCCCTCGGTGCCTCAGTTTCCTCCTCTGTAGAACGGGGGCAATGTGCGGATTAAGCGTCATGGCATGCGTAAAGAATCCGGACTAGTGGGAGTGCCACTGAAGGCTAAGAAGTTCCCACCGCGCACATCAGCCCTTGACGGACTGTTCGTTCCCAGACAGCGCTTCCATCAAGGCTCCCTCCTTACTCAGCAGTGCCCAGTGCGCAGAGCTGGGAAAGCAGGAGAGCACTCACTTCACAGCCAAGAAGCCCGGCAAGCAGCGGTCGAGGAAAACATCCACAGAGAGAGATCACGTTGCTAACAGGCAGCCTCTGATGAGGGCAGATGCACAGGGCCCTTCACCTCTGTGGTCTTTTTCCGGAAGCCCAGGTCCCCAGTGTAACCGTGAGAGAGATAGCAGACAAACCCCAATCAAGAGACAAAACACCTGGCAGGTACTCCTCAAAATAGTTTGGGTCATCGAGATCCAGGAAGGCGTGAGAAATGGTCACAACTGAGAGGGATCCAGGGAGAGGGGACAGTGAACTGTGCCATGGGGCCCTGGTGGGACCCGGCAGCAGGAAGAGGATGCTGGGTGAACCAGAGGAAATCTGAGGGCAGCATGGACCCTGGCTAACAGGAACACATCGGCATTGGTTCGTTAATCGGAGCAGGTGCACCACACTAATGTAAGATGCTAATAGTAAGGAAAACGGAATGTTGAGCATGTGGGAAATGGCTACACCAGCTTTGCAATTTTGGATGTGGGCAACTTTGGATGGGTATTCGGGGTAGAATCCTAGAAGAGAAAAAGGGCATTAGGGGAAATCTGAATGAAGGACGGACTTCACTCAACAACAATGTATCCATATTGGCACGCTAGTTGTGGCAAATACACCGCCGTAATGTAAGATCTTAACATCAGGGGGTTCTGGGTGAGGGGCCTACGGGAACACTTTGTATTGTCTTCACAACTTTTTGGTAAATCTAAAACTATTCCAAAATAAAAGGTTTGCTTAAATTAAAAAAAAAAAATGTCCATCTGCTTCCAGCAGCTCCAGCACCAGCTCATTGGTCTGGCGCTCAACCCCACCTCCCCCCACTCGCCCTCGGTGGTCCTTCCAGAGCCTCACCCCCAGCCCGAGCGAGCACTCTGCTCTGGGCTCTGCCTCACTCCTGCCTCCCTTCAGAGCTTAAGATCCTGCCCTGACCGCTCCCTCCTCTGAGTTCGTCTACTGCTTACCCCTTCCCCCCTTTCGCACGTGAATTTGGTCAGTTAACGTAGTCGCCCAGCGCAGGGCCGTTTGCCATTGCTCTGTGTACCCACAGCCCTGACCGTGTCCCTCTCACCCTCCAGATCCCTTTCTTCCACCCAAGAGAGGCTTTGCATATACTACACTTTAATTGTGATAAAATACGCAGTGTAAAATTTACCATTTCAGCCATTTTAAGTATACCTGTCTGTGACCAAATACCCGGCCAGTGCTCCTCCGACTTGTCAGGGTCATCCAAATCAAGGAGAGCCTGAGAAACAGCCACAACCAAGAGGGACCCCAAGGACAGAACAGAACTCGATACAATGTCCCTTCACACTGCTGTGCAACCGTCACTGCCACCCATCTCTGGAGCTTTCCACCTTCTCGAGTGGGAACACACCCTCACCCCTCCCTGAAGCCCCTGGCAGCCACCGGCTCACACTCCATCTCTGTGACCCAGGCTGCTGTGGTGCATCCTGTAAGTGGGGTCACACGGCATTCACCTCTTTGTGACGGGCTCATCTCGCTCAGCCTGTCTTCGAGATTCATTCATGCTGTAGCATGTCATAATTTCCTTCCTTTTTAAGGCTGCTGTATATATATATAATCTACCACCAATTTTTTTTCCTTAAATTTCCTATGTGAAGGACAATTATCACTGGAAGACTCCAAGGAGGGCCTGGGCGGACAGATGTCAGAGCTGGCTCTTGGGCTCATTGAGCTGCCCCTGCCCCACGCCATGTATTCAGAGTACCTGTTACAAACTGAACACGTGGTTCCTCCAAAGTCCCTGTGTTGAAAACTTAATCCCCAATGTCACAGTATGTGGAGGCAGGGCCTCTGGGGGATGATTAACTCATAAGGGGTCAATGAGGTCAATTCAGTGCACAGCATCTCCCAATTTCTCTCAGGCAAATTCATCCTATAAAAAAGTTCAGAGCATGTGCAAAGATCTCACCATAAATTGTTCTTTGTGACCTTGCTTCTAATAACAAAATATCTCTTAGCGATAAGTTCAGCTGCAGTGAGGAGAGAACCCAACTTAAAGCAGCTCAAGCATAACAAGGGGTGGAGATATAGGTGGTGGCTGATGTTGGGTCAGTGGCTTTCTGAAAATCTCACTGTTTTCTCAGGCTTACCGCCTCATACACACATAATAGCCACGGATCTCCAGACATCGTGTCCCTGTTAAAGGTGAAAAGGAGGGGAAAGTGAAGATTGCATTTTTGAAGTGAAGATCTCTTTTTGTCGGGAAGAGAGACTTTCCTAGAAATGGCCACAGAAAACTTTCTCTAATGTCTCAGGAGCCCAAACTGGGTTCCTTACCCAGCTCTAGCCGAACAACTCGGAAGGAGTAGCCTTGGGTATGTTTTAGGGTGTACGACCCTCTAAGAGTGATGGGTGGGAGAGAAGGAAAGTTTGCACAGGGGTCACTGGGGCTCCCTTTTAAGGACTGACATTACTAGAACCTTCCAGATGAGCTGGGGTTGCTCTAGTCCAGGGTGTGGAGGGGGGCAGGGGGGAAACGGACTATGGGACTGGTGCCGTGGGCTTAGCACATGGCTCCGGCAGTTCCCTGGGAAGCGGCTGGCACTCGCCTGGGTGTGGTACAAGTGGGGCTTGCTTCCAGACTCAGCCCCTCTTTGGGAGCCCCCGCTAACCTATGAGCAGTAAGCTTTCCAAACCAGCAGTAGCCTTAGAAGCCCGATGTGGGTACCACCACGGCTTGTATGGGACTTTGGTGCCTTAAGATCCAAATCAATTCTCAGCAATGACCCCCTGGCTGGTGAGAAAGCAAGGGCAGCTGATCGCCGGTCCCCAGGGACTTCGCAGGCTGTCCAGCATCCCACCCATCCCGCGCTGGCAGTGAGCGCCGAGCCTTCTGGACCCTTGGGATTGTCAGTCAACTGAGGGGAAAGGAGGCCTAGTGCTGTGGGCAAGGTCTCAAACAATTAACAGGGAAAAGAAACATATTAAAACAGTTTTCTAAAAGAACACAAATGGTCACTATGGATAAAAAAGAAACGAGCCCAATTTCTAAATTATTATGTTTTTCATAATAACAAAAAAAATCGTAAGCAATCCAATGCCCAACCTTTGAGGTATTGCCATACACTCATTTGAAAGAATATAGAGTCATTAGCATGATGTATACATGGCCTGCATCAACGCATGGAAAACTGCACAGGAAGAAAAAGAACAAAAACACACCAGCTCGTTGGTCGCTACCATGGAAATCCATATTTAGACAATGATAAGAATGAAAAACAATACAGTTAAGTACATACTTGGTGTTTTCCAGTGAGAGGATTCTTTGTGTTTAGGGGAGGTGTGGTGTGTAAGTCTCCAGAGGAATAAAAAAATGTTGTTTTAATATAGTAACTCTGATTGATGTGGCCTCCATTAGGGGTAGTGTGGCCACGTCTCCCGGAGGTTCAAGTCTTCAGGGCTGTCTTGAGCAAAAAAAAAAAATAGGAGTCAGTCTGCGCTCCAGTCCTCCTCCTGAGCTCTGCCGTGCCTTAGCCCCCCAGTGCCCCAGGCCTCACTGTCTCTTTCTCTCTGTCTGTCTGTCTGTCTCTCTCTCTGTCTGTCTCTCTCCCTGTCTGTCTCTCTCTCTCTGTACTCTGAGTCTGATGGGCGTGTTCTCTCGGGCCTTGCTCTCTGCCCCTTGGCAGGGAGCCAACGTGGTGAAGGGGCCTGTGCTAATATAATCAGAAGGAACATACCTGAGTGTTTGTCATCCTTCTTAGGAAATATTTTTCTTTCTTATACAATATTATTTTCTCCGTTGCCTCACCTCTGAGTTAAAAAGTAAGAACTATATAAAGAAATTCCAAGATTCTATAAAGAATTACGAAGATTCTATAAAGAATTCCCACATTTTGTAAGTGACACCAAGGAACAAGCTGTCATGTTCTGTGACCTGCCACATCCACAGTGTGTTGTGCTGCGTGGCTCTGCCACGTGGCCACTGCTGGCGGGACACCTGCCTCAAGGGCGGCCAAACCACAAATGCGTGCGAGCTTTCCCCTGGCTTCACTGTGACTCACTGAGCCAAGCCGATCCTCTCGCTCAGGGAGTTGAAGTGTGAGGCACCCAGGAGTGAACGGTGGGTGGGTGGGAGCAGCATTAGCCCAACGCCACGCAGAGAAAGGAAAGAAGCAAACCCCGGACAACGCCAGATTGAAGCACAAACAAGCCCCAGATGGGCACAGACAGAATTTAGCTGGTGGCAGGAGGAGGGGGGAAGAGGAAAGAGGAAGAGGGGGAGAATGAGGAGGAAGAGGTGGCAAAGAGGCGGGAAGCGGGGGCGGGGGAGAGAAAGACAGAGAGAGAGACCAGGGTGACAGTAGGTCTTAGCTCCATGAGGGAAGGGGCTGTGCTTGTTTTGTGCCTGAGGACAGACAGCACCTAGCTCTTGGACGTCACCCCATAGAGTCTGTGGACTGACTGACTGGCAGCACGAGAGCGAAGATCAGGGCGGACGGGCGCCTCCGAGGGGTCTGCCACCCATTGCATCTGCAGCGCTCGGAGCGGGTGCTAGTCCCCATCTCATCTCTGCGATCCCCATCCAGGTCCCTCTCCAGACAAGATTCCCGTCTTCCTTCTTGCTCCATGCTTCCTTGCAATAAACCTCTTTATGTGTGGTGCTGTTTTTCTGGTTCCTGGAAGTTCAGAGTCCAACAGAGAAATGTACAATGAAGGACAAAATAAAAGTCCTCCAGGAGCCAGAGATGATGGCTGTCCACTTTCATTTTGAAAACACACCGTTTCGTGTTCCACTTTTTTAGTCCTACACAAATGGCATGTTTCCATACCACCGATGAGCTTTGGAACACGCGATTCCAGAGGCCACATTTAGGGGTATCAGGCATTAGGTGTTAGACACTTAGCTCATTTCTGAAGGAGCTTTGCAAAGAGGGCCCCGCTGCCCACACTGAGCCCCACGCGTGAATGTCTGTAGCAGCTTTATTCCCAATTGCTGACACTGGGAGCAACTTGAATGCCCGGCAGGAAAACAGATGAACTACAGCTATCCTTACGACGGACTGCTACTCAGCGAAGCACAGGAACAAGCCGCTGGTGAGTGCAAAGCCGTGGGTGCATCTCAGAAACATGACGTGACATTAAAGAAGCCAGAAGGAGCACCAAAGGCCACAGACTATGGTTGCATTCATATGACATTTACGAACAGGCAAAACTGGAGGCCAGAAAGCAGGCCGGCGGTTGCCAGGGGCTGTGGCTTGTGGGAGGGGACTGACAATATAGGTGAACTTTTTGGATTGTGATGGTGTTAATCAAATGCTTAACAGGGTACTTATGACCACTGGCTGCAATTCATCACACCTTGCAAAGAGGTGCTGAGAGCTGGTGGGTAGTTCAGACTGGAAAGAACTCACACAGTTTTTTAGAGGCCTGAGTGACTTAATCAATTTAACCCGTCACAAGAGCTTCAGCTGCTTCCCAGCCTCCATTGATCCTCAAATCTCTTGCAGAGCCCGACAAGCTCCGCCTCCCCACTTCCACAGTTCCCTGGACACCCCGTGGGTTGTGCACATGCACCCCCAGCTCACAGGCCTCGATGCAGAGCTCATCTCCCTCAGAAGCACCCGTGCGGTCCCCCAAGCTAGGAACTCAGAGTCGTCCTTCCTCTTTGCTCCCCTTGATCCCCAGCCAGTCGGCTCCCAAGCCTGTAGGCGCTGGGTCACAAATACACCTTAGGTGCTACTCAGGACTCTGTTTGAGTCCTCCTCCTACTAGCTAATGTGGATAAAGGGGTAAACAAAGCCCTTTGGTGTCTGACCTCCAGTTTAACAGGCCTGTCCCTTCCCCCACCAACCTGCAGGCCCCCGGCTCTCCAGGCACAGAGCTGCACTTAGGGCCCGAAACCTGTGCATTTCACACCTCGTGTCCCCTGCCCAGGAGACACCCTCACCCCTCTGGTCCACACACTCATCCCTTGTCCCTCCGTGACACTGTCCAACTCCCTCAGCCGCCACATCTCTTACAGCCCTCACAGGATGTTTTGTTTTTCTCTGTGTGTGTGTGTGTGTGTGTGTGTGTGTGTGTGTGTGCGCGCGCGCGTCCCTTTAGACGCTGAGCTCCGCTGAGCTCCTAAGGGACAGAAGGCGTGTGCCCAGGGTGTGCCACCCGGCACAGACTGGAAGCCGTACTCATGGCCTGGCCTGGGGAAGTCAGTTCTCATTTACGAAGGTTTGAGCAGCTCCCCCTGGCCGGGGCAGGGGACAGAAAAGGTGATCCTTTATAACCACGGAAGGGGTGGGAGGGCATGACTCCTCTTGGGGGTCAGACTGGCGCCAGACGCCTCCTACATTATCTCACGGACCTCTCAGTTGACTTCACGAAGACAGCAGTATTGCCACGCTTTGCAGGGAACCAGATTCTATCACACACTGAGCCTCCGAGAGGCCACGTCCAGGCCTGAGGCCCAAAGCCTGGGCCCCAGAACACGCTGTTGTCAGTTACATCCAGTGGAACGGTGCGGGTCCTGCTCGAGGCTGGCGTCCTCTGGTAGCTTGTTACAGCAGAGGGGGGGCTACAGAAGGGGGAGGGGCGGCTACAGAGACGGGAAGGGGACACTGCCTGGGGAAGAAGGACTCCGTGAGCAGCTTTATTTGAAACGGCATTTTGACTGGTTGAGTGTAGCTGCCCTCTGTCCAGGGCCCACACTGCAGTTTAACCACCTCGATCCCCGGGACCTGTTCTGGGCCGCACTTGTGCCTGCGGTGGAAATCAGGTTTCGGCAGTGTTCCTTGCACATTTAATCTGCTCATTCTAATCCCAGCCAGGCCCTTTCGGCTCTCCCTCTGGGTTAGAGGAGTTGCTGCCAGAACCGGGGTCCCCGGAAAGCCCCTCCCTCGCCCTCCTCTGGCCCCTCCCGAGAGGCAGGAAAGCAGGGGAGTTTTTACAGACTCTGGTCTGTAACCTTTACTCCAAAAAAGGCGTGCGGTGCTGGAGGGCAGCGTTTCAGATACCAGTGTGCTAGCCAGGGGGACACCTAGTGATGAAAGTGATAAAATACAACAGCAAGGGGTTAAGAGTATTCTTTTTTTAACAGCCTTACTTTGTCTGTGTTGTTTGATGTTTTGATACATGCACATTATGAAACAATCACCAAAGTCAGGCTAATACTCATCTATCCATTGTCTCTGCATAGCTACCATTGTCTTTTTTGGGGGGTGTGTGTTAGAAGACATAATTTAAGATCTGCCAAGCAAATTTCAAGTATATAAAACTGCATTGTTAACTGTAGTCACCACGCTGCACCTCAGATCTCAAGGACTCGCAAAACTGAAATGGCACACTCTTTGAGGTGAAGAATATCGTTTGGG